>JBBMKG010681478.1:0-11095 GCA_037834515.1 Lespedeza cuneata | reverse complement strand
TTTTTTTTTTTTTCCCCTACAAACATAGCTGTGTGTATCGTGTCCTTCTCATGTCAATCACAGTTCTAAAATGTTGCCCTAAGAAGCCATGAACAATTTTGGTGGATTTCAAACTCAGTTTTCATCAAGAGCGGTACCCAGCTACTGCTCTTCAAAGGAATTTTCTTTAGGGCGCTTTTGGTGATAAGAGGAAAACAGCTTCTCTATTGGGGAAATGGTTTTGGAGGGCCCTCAATGAGAGAAATGCCTTGTGAGTAAAAAATACTGAAGCAAAATATGGATGTGGAGGGTAGGGCAGCCAAGGAAACAAATGGGCTTGGTGGCAGGATGTCAAAAAAAAGTATGCCATCTGGAGAATAATGGAGGTTGGTTGCTGTCCAAATTTTGGCAAGTCTGCTCAACAGGATGACTTTATTGGTGATTTGGGGGGTTTAGAGGAGCTATGAGTGGTGTTGAGTTTTTAGATGGAGAAGGGTTTGGTCTGATAGGGAAATCTTTTTACTAACCAAAAAAGATAGCTGGATTTGGACCGGCACCCTTAACAGTAAATATTATGTAAGAGTGCCCATGACATGCTACAAACTGATAGTCCACAACCTGATGAAACCATTTTCAAACCTTTCGATTGGAGAATGTTGTTAGACAGGATCCAAACCAAGACATCCTTCTGAAACGGCTTATCATAATCTAGTGACGGTAGATTAATCTGTTTTATAAAGTATGAATGCGCTGCTACTCTTGGCCTGTTTTACCTCAAGATCCTTTGAGTCATTTGTGACAGCATTTTGGGTTGGTTAAAGGCAAGAAATGAAATAAAGTTTTGTTGGTCATATGATTTTTTACGGTTTGTACAGTTTGAATTTTCAAGAATAAGAAGATTTTTCATAAAATGGAGACCTCTTTGAAGAAGATTATTAATAACATCATTTTTACTTCCTCGAAATGATAGGGAAACTAAAATGATTTCAAAGTTCTCTATGGGACTGGACAATAGAATCAATGGTATTAATATGTAACTTGCTTTTGGTGAAGGGTGATGGCATGCAATTCTTATGATGTGTTAGGTGGCAAGAAAGAGCATTAGGTGTGATTTCTTTGTTTGTTTGTGAATGAGACATTTCACTGTGTATGTGTTTTATTTGGTCCATCTCACATCTTATGTGGACATCATTTCTTGGCTTAAGAAAAACAAAAAAAGTGCAATACTCAATACCCAATGCTGCATATTAATAATAGAAGGCAAATGAAAATAATTTTCAATTGTTATAGAAAAAGGAAAAAAAGCCTTAAACTTTATTCAGATACTATTGTCACAATTCATTCTTAGATTTTATCTCATTTACAAATATATACCATAAATTTTAACTTCCTTTCAATTGATCCTTAAATCTTATAATTTTTATAAATAAACACCTTAAACTTTAATTACTTTCTAATTTATTATTAACATTTATCCTTTTTACAATTTTTTTTCTACTAAGTTAGAATTAATTTTTTTTATCTTAAATATCAATCAATCATTCATTATTATTTTTCTTATATTACAATTCATTTTTTATATATTAAATTACTATAAATATTACAATTCATTTTTACAATTCATTTTTACAATTCATTTTATATTACAATTCATTTTTTTTATAATATAATTCATTTTTACAAATCTTTAATTGATTTTTTAATTCTAAATTTTATACATTTTAGTGTTAAAAAAATGATTTATAAAAATAAAACTAATAAATAATTTTGATTTCTTCTTTATAACCTAATTTAATATAAGAAGTTATTGAAGAGGAAAAATTTTAAAATTAATTAAGATGAAATTGAAATTAAAGTCTTTATGTGCAAAAATGATAAAATTTAAGGATTAATTGAAATGAGATTAAAGTTCATAGTGTCTATTTATGAATGAGATAAAGTTTAAGGATTAAATGTGATTGAATTAAAGTTAAAAATATGTATTTGCAAACAAGTTAAAGTTAAAGGTAACTGTATGTTTTTTTTTCTCTAAAAAAAAGTCCTAGTAATCAATGTCCTCGTTAATTAAAGAATCAATAACTATTGAAAATCATAATAAAAATATATTGATAGGATTAAATGTTTTTTATATATAAAAAAAAAGAATTACTAATTCTCTAGTTAGAATAATTAGTATCTTTAGAGTGCCTTAAAAAAAACTAGTATCTTCAGAGCATGTATGATACATCAAACGAAGTACTTTTTTTTTCCAACAAAACTTTCACTTTCTCAGTTTCTTACTCCAAAAATGCTAAATCGACGATGCTTTTAAGATACTTCCTCAATGATGAACCTTTTATTTTCTTCATTCTAAAACTTGATGCTTCTTTACATAAATTTCAATTGAGGATTATCGTGCGTCATTCTTTAAGTGTCCTATGAGAGTGTGTTTATTTTTCTACTCTAAAGTCATCAAACATACGTTCTACTATTATCGTATTTTTGGAAACCTTGGCGAGCTGTTGACGTAGAATGTTTATTTAACGCTACAGAAAGTAGCTTAAGAGTCAACCGTCCGACAACAAATTACGTGAATCTGAACATGCTAAAATAATTTCTTACTTTTCAAACAAAAAAGAATATTTCTAACATGCTAAAAGTAATGTCCTACATAACATAGAAGTTACTCCATTTTGTGAAATGTACCTGGCTGAAGTCTAAAACTAGTTTAAAATGGTAACATGCGTAACCATCAATTCCGTAGAAAAATTCAATTCAAAATAAATGTAAAAAATTGTGATTGTTTGAGAATGCTAACTAGCGTCTTTAATAAAGAATTGAAAGTACCATATTTTTACAAAATAAAAATAGAATATATAAAAATAATACTATTGATATACTTTATTGTAATTTCTAATAAATAAATCTATTTATTGATTCTTTTACCAACATCTTTAAAACTCGTTGGTAAAATTCTATTTAATTTTTTTTTTTAAAAATGACCTGTTTAATTACAATCTCATAAACAAGCAATCCCTTGTCTTATTCACTACCTTTAGTTCTTGGTTAAGAAAGGAAAAAAATGATCAGGTATTAGAACTAGGCTATAATTTTCCAAAGCCATTAGATAAGGCTTATTCGAAAAACCTTTTCTTTTATATTTTTAATTAGGTGATAATTATAGAATATAGAAGCTACATCTAAAGCTCAGCCCCACTATTCCTAAATATCAGGTTTTGAAAAGTTGCCAAACATATCACTCAACTCATAATAAACGTTATACTATAATGAAAGAAAAAGAACAAGTTCCTTGCCGACCTTTTACTTCTCCTTCCAAATCCTTGGTGTTTCTTATTATGGATTATAGATTAGGAAAAGAGAGAGAGAGAGAGAGAGAGAGAGAGAGAGAGAGAGAGAAAGAATGCAAGAGAAAGGCTGTATAGATTTAAGAAATTGCACCCGCAGCTTAACAAGAAGTTCCAATTTATCAAGCGAGTGGCTTGGATTATTGTATAGCAGGGATAAAGATATTGGCTATGTACAAATGACCAATAAAAGTAAGTGAGGAGCAACTGTATTTTGTACAGAAGTGATGAAGAAAAAAAAATGAACAGAAAGAGGGATACAAAGAAATCAGTCTCCCTCATCTGGCCTAACATTATAACTGATGTGATCATTGGGATGGAGATGAATTTGATGGTGCCACTGATGCTTTGCAAATAGGGCACCAGTTCTTTAGCCGCAGCCACTGCTGTATGCAAACTGCATGATATATGTGCTTGCAATGCAAACTCCCCAATTCATCCGCATCCACATATTCCTCCTACAAATCAAGTCAATTTATCTAAATAAGATGTTGTAACAATAAAGTGCATATCAGTTTGAGAGAGACAAAGGCTAGTCCTAGATTCCTTTCTGCAAAGTGTGGTATTAAATGCTTATAAACCTTTACAACGAAAAATATAGTTTCAGTTAGACAGAATGTGGCAGACCCTTTTGCCAATCACCATTTAATTTAGCTCTGATGGAATCAAATACCAATTTTGTGATAATGTCAACCAAATCCTACAGGACGCAGCTAGATCATCAATTCATCATGGACAATAAGCTTATAGCCATGATGTTTCTTAATGACATCCAATTGCGATAAAAGGTACAAAAAGATTCATTTAACAAAAAAAAAAAAAAATACCTGGCAAATGGTGCATTTGGTATCACTATCATCCTTATCTTCATTGCAACTCTCAGTTGCGTTGTCTGAGGGTGAGGGCTGGTATAAACTTTTCTTTAGGCATTCTGATAGTGCTTCCTCTGTTAGAGCTGTGCTCACAGTACCCATCCTCTCTTCCAGAGCCAACAGTTGCTGTTATTTATAGAAAACTTAGGGAGGTGAGAATAGTTTGAAAGAAAATTATACACAAAATGCATGCAGTAGCAAAGATATCTCTTGTAACTCAGCTAAAATTCAAACTGCTCCCTCAAAAGTTGAAGTAACGTACTGCCAATAAACGTCACTTAAAAATTATGTTATAATCCTCCATATTGTTTTAGTAACATGTATTCTTAAGAATATTTTCATCCAAGTATGTAGCGATCACAGAACTATCAAACCATACTAGATATTATCAGATAAAGAAAAGGAAAACGAGCAAACAAATATAACAAACTGGATCGTAGCACCTTATGATGTTAACAAACCTCATATGACATATTATCAATGTCCAATCGCATTTCCCTGTGTGGATCATAGAAGTTTAGTCCAGTAAGGAACAAGTTGGATTCCAGCAAGCGAATTTGCTGCACAGATGCCAAATGAAAGCATCAAATAAATGGTACACTATCTCAAATAATTTTTTAAACAAGAATTACCTCATGTGTTAACTCAACATCTTGTTCAATTCTCTCAAGTGCCAACAATACCTAAATTAAATTATGAAGAATTTATTTAGTAATAAACTCTACATGTTAAAGAAAAATGTAACTCTCATGTTAATAGTGAAAATTACCTCTGCAATACTATCCATGTTGTAACGTCGTCGAAAGCTATCCAGATTCATTAGAGAATGAGTGAGGCCATATTCTGAAGGAGATACAGGCATAACACCATATAACTCCTCACTGCCAGTACCTGGTCTACTATGAGAGCTAGGACAACTTAAGGGACTACCTAAAGAAGTGTGACGTGATACACCAGGAGCATTAAGACCACCAGAATGAGGCAAAGAAGGTATCATGACAAGGGACTCATTGGGTGACACAGGATTAGCATTTCCTTGGCTAGAAGGCCTTCCCCTGCCATGACCACTAATCGATTTTCTAGTTCTAACCGGTGCCATGTTACTGTCTGACCTGTCTCGGTTAGGAGTATTCCTAGATATTCTTGAATCAGAGATAGATATGCCATTTCTGGGACCAGAATTCCGTCCTTCTACTGAAGGCCCACTCATTTTCTTCCCTCTAGCAGTGGAACTACCTTCCCCTTCACAATTTCTCTTTTTGATCGCTTCCTTCCTTCTGTTAGGGGTTGAATCTGAAGGTGAACAACCAGCAGGGATGACATCAGAAATAGAGTTGCATCTGAGGTTCCTCAATCCATACCTACTAGTACCAGCACGTGTCATTGGACCAGTATTTTTTATTTCTTGACTACGTATTCCAGGCTTTGGATGAAAATTCCTCCGAGATCTTGTATTGGATACTACACTAGAGCTTCCTACTTCCATCATTACATTACCAGTCACTGCATTTTGCACTTCAGCTTGAAGCCCTGCCTGAATTTTTTCAGGGCAAGGGGCAAGTTTTGAAACTTCTGAATCATCCAGTACACTACTAGTTTCAGATGAATCTGTCTCTAACTGAGATGATGATGATTTCCGAGGCTTTATAAGCGGTTTTCCTGGGCTATTAGTCTTTGAAAAAGTTCTAGAGGAACTTCCAATTGCTTCCTTGCCACCTGAATATTGAATTGAAGCTTTCAACGATTTACCTTTTTCAGAAGAACCAATTTGAGCACCTTTAGGAGTGTTAACTCTGCTACTGCAAGTAACACGGCTGCACACCTGACCATTTCGATCTCTACTATTAGCATTATCTCTAAACACATGGCCCATCCCCTTCCTAGGGACTACCACCCCATCAATGGCTCTTTTACCAGAATATTCATCCATCAATAGCGTACTCCCTAGTCCCTTCAAATCTGTAACATGTTAAGATGATGTATTAGATCATCAAAAACTCAAACAAGGTACATGATTGTCAAAAGCTTAATATATGTTGTATAAGGTAGTAATTTTCCAAGTATCTTGATAGTAATGACTCATGCAGAACTCAATTAAAGCCGCAACATAAAGACTGGTCAGACTCAGACATAGAGACTCTGCCCATAGTACATAAATTTCGGTTCAGATAGCATCAAAGAATAGGACAATTTCCCATTAATGTATACAAACTGCTACAACCTGTACCATTTGTAAATTTCTTCGAAGCAATACCTTCTTTATAATATCTGTGGTAATTAATTCTATGCACTGAAAATACAAAGAGTATATTTGTATTTTACTTAAAAATTGGATTTGTACAAAATATTTCATTTTGATTCTTAAAGAGGAGTTTCAGAATTTTATTTAAAAAAAAAAAAACAATCTATCTCAGTGAGCACTTAGAAATACCTTTCACTTGAAAATTCAATCAATGGCAATCATTGTTGCAACACTTAAGCTATTGTCATGTCAAATTAATCCTCAGAGAGATGTATTTCTCAGAATAATACATCATATATTCAGCTGAATTACTTACTTAAACTTTCCGTGTTCAAGTATATACATGCTTAGGAAATTTGAACAACATCGAAGCAGGTGTATTAAACCACATATCAAAGTTACGAAACAGATAACTTCAAAAAGTATTGCTGGTGCAAAAAAATAAAAAATATTGCAAATACGAGATAAATGAAAATACTCATGTGGTTAGAATTCCAAGAAATATATTTACATAACAATATACAATAAAGTTTGTTTTTTTCTCCCTTTCCCGTGAACCAACAGGGTACTAAGCTAACCTATCCCAATAAGACGGTTCTCCTTTAATTTATTAACACTATAAGAAACGTAAAGCACAAATATTAATCCACAACATCCAAAAAAAAAAACTTAAAAACAGAAAATAACAAACCAATACACGATTAGATGCAGATGAACCACAACCGCTAGCATGATCAGGCAAACAGCAAAAGCAACATTTCTTTTTGTTTTTCACGACCAAACAGAGAAGCCCAATTCCTCAAAACGAAAAAACTGAGCAACAAAAAAACAACATATTGTGTTTTGAGTGTGGAAGAACAACAAGTGAAAGAAAAAGGAAAAAAAAGAGTAAAAAGGGGGCGTGAATTGTTGATTCCAGAAAAAGTTGGAGGACTCTTCGTTTTGAAAGGACCAACGTTTGCATCAAATATTCTCCACACAATCACAATTTCACAAAGACTTAGTCCCCGTTATTTCGGTGCTGAAACCCAAACCCAATCAAATTCACCTTAATACAAAAATCACGTACACACAACCATCAATTAATTTTATTTTTAATACAGAAACATAAAAAACTAAAATTCAATCAGGTTTATTTTCTTAAAATAACATATGGTTTAATACTATTGGTATTAGTATTATCATAGAAGTATATATATAGCTGGACGTGGCCCAACGTAAAGAAAACTGATATAATCATATAAACATAAATTTTTTGAATTAAGGTTGATTTTGAAAAAAGAAATAAATATGAAGGTGGACTTAGGAAATAGAATAGCGTGAGTTGAGGCGAGATATTTGAATTCAGTTGGTACCTTAAATCTGTTGTTGAGGTTGTTTCGTCTTTCTCCGTTTGAAACGTGGAAGGAACAGAGAATAGAGAAACAAAACAAACGAGTTTGAGAAACTTTGTTGGACAAAGAGAGAGAGAGAAGAAGCAAAGTCTAGTATTCTAAGCCAATGAAGCTCTTTTAATAATAAGCTTATTTTTTATTTTTTATTTTTTATTTTTTATGTATGGTTAGGGAAGCGGAACCAAAAAGGAAATAAACATAAAAAATAAAATAAAATAAAAAACGAAAAGGATCGTAGTGGCGCCGTCCTAATTGAAAAGCGTGAGGGAGGAGATCTGGACCGTTGATTGTGAGGGGTTGGGGTAATTGGAGGAATGAAGGGTTTGGATTGAGTGTAGTGTCGCACTCAAAGAACCTTGCTGGGAGTGACAAACGTGAGGTTCATTTTGTGGGTACACGAAAGGAATGAAAAGCCAATTATATTTCTCATCACTGTATCAATGAATCTCCTAGCTTTTCTCTCTAAGGATAATTCACCATCGAATTAGATGAATTTCTAATATTTGGTTTTATAATTTATTATTTAATCAGTTTCATTTAATCTAATCTAATTTAATTAAAAATGGTATATAGATTAATATTAAGGAATTAAATATATATATATATATATATATATATAATCTAATAAAAGTCATTGAAAATATCATATATTTCATTTTTTTTATCTCCAATATCAACTATTTCTTCTAATATAAAAATCATTGTATAGATAAGATATTCTTTATATAAATTAGAATATCTACAAAACATACAATATAAAATATCTACAAAATATTTTTAGAAAATATTTATCAATGAAAATGTTTTTAATTTTTTTATCTTTGTTTGAATTTCAATATTGGTTTTAAAAGAAATTATCAATAGTGAAAGCTAATATTGTATTAAAATATAAATTTTTAATTATAAATGTAAAATATAGTGTATATATATTAAAATACAATTATTCTAAATTTTAATTATAATAATTTATTTTTTTGGTAAATATCATAAGGCCTCCACATTATCCTCTACGTGAAACAATCTTGATCTAGTCATGCAGAGTCACTTATATTTGAGTAGTTAATGTAATTGTATGGTGAGAATTTGAATTAAAATTATTAGATAAATGAAAAAATTAATTATAATATAATTTATACATTCAAAAAGTATATATTTATTGTAAATTCTAATTGTATGAAACTATAAATAGACATTTATCCAATACACTAGACTAAAATACTAATTTAATTTGAATACCAAGCCTCTAAAATTTCAAATTGCTAATACTTCTTAAGATAATAATTTAATGTAATAATATAATTAAGGTCGACCTAAAGATAAGATTAGAGTTATTTTTTTATGAGAAAAGATAAGGCTGGACAAGTCCTTGCATTAACCCCCCAAAAAGTTATTTACTATTTTTATTTTTATTTTTTTTATAAGCTCTCTTGTGTTTTTCGGTTATTCTCTTTCACTTAAATATTAATTAGTCTTCCATAAAAAAATACTTAGTCATTAATCTTAATTAAATACATTGTCACTTTTACTATATTAATTCCCATCTAACTTTTAAATTAATTAATTATTAATTAGTTAAATAGATTTTCTTTTAATATATCAACTCTCATTAAATTTAAAATCAACTAGTCACTAATTTTATATAAATAAATTTTTCTTAATGTATAAATTCTTACTAAAATTAAAACAATTAGTCATTATTTGTTAATCAACTGTCTCTTAACATATCAATTCTTACCAAATTTAACACATGTTCTTAAATTTATCAGATTTCATCGCAAAAATTAATTTAGGCCTAATAATATGTTGGATAGATATTGAGTTAAAATATACACTATTAAACTTTAAAGATAAAAAATTAATTTACACAAATTTGATAATTATATTTATATTCAAATAGTTAAAATATTTTTTCGGTTTTTATTGAAATATATTAATTTATGAACACTCCTAAGTCCTACCTGCTACTGTACCTCTCCCTACTTTCTTTCTTTCCTAAAATAAAATAAAACCTTAGTCGTTGTTACATAACTTTTAAAATCATATTTGTACATGATCATGATGATGTGTGCATATATGAGCTGTTACATTTCTTTTCCCCTCCCCGTACCAAATCCACTAATTTCTTTACTCTTTATATATTTTTTAATTCTTTTACTTTTCATATCATGATTTGGTTGGCTTAATAAATTGAATTTACTAATGATTTGTTTTTTAAAACAAATAATATTGCAATCACATTAATCTATGAAATTAGTACAAGCTATTTTAACTTAATCAATAATTTTAAATTCAAATCCTAAATATTTATTGCGTTAAATACTGGGAATAAAAAATTGTTGCTTGCTCAACTCGAACAAGAAGATTGTCTTCAATACATAATATTTTGACATCTCTAGATAAAACTATTTAACTAATCTCTAAGAAACAATTCAACTAAAATAAATAGCTAATAATGTTGTATTTACAAGATACTCTGAAACATGCAACATTGTTCACCACGAAAGTCATGAGAATCATCATAATTAGCAGAAAATGACTATACAATTTCCTATTCCTTATGTTGACAGTGACACATTCCACATGTATCATCTCATTCATTCATGTGGTTAATCTTTCTATTTCGGATCAAAACTGCCAACAATTTCGTTGCATTGAAATGCATTATTATTATTATTGTTATTATTAGATATTACACACCAAAAAAATATTAAATATGCATCACATTCATTTCGCTATGGGATCGTCACTGACGGGGGAGAAGTAAATTAAACATTTCTCCCAATATACAATAAATAAATAAAATTATGGTTAAGTCACTGTATATATAGAGACTAGAGCTAGCAATGTTGCATATAGTTAACTTAAGTCATTCTTTAAAAAAATGCTATTTGTTTAGTAAACTTTAATTTTCTTTTATCAATTGTTTATTTTTTCTTTAAAATAAATAATATTTAGATTACATTATAATGTATGGTAAATGCTCGTACTTTTTTATTTTTAAAAAACAATTAAATGATTTAATTCCTAACAAGAATTAACCATTTATTTTATCAAAATTAAAAACATTACATATTTTAATGTTTTTCACCCATTCGAGTTAATTTTGTAGAGATAAAATTAAGTTATTAAAGGTTTTCTAGAAGATTAAATTAATTAATCTCTCAAAAAAAGATTAAATTAATATATAATCATATTTTGTAGACTAATTATATAGTAAAAATAAGGGTATAATATGTTTTTAACCCGTGTACTTTTTAAAATAAT
>JBBMKG010681477.1:0-11074 GCA_037834515.1 Lespedeza cuneata | reverse complement strand
CAATGCATTGAGATACTATGAAAATATAAATGTTAGTCTTCCAAAGTATAACAAATATAAAAAGTAGATTTTTAACAAGGAAAATTCACCTTAATGAGAGAATTGTACCATTTAAAGTGCATCTATCCACTGCGAGTATCTTTGGAGAAAGAAATTGAGAGAATTTTTTTGGAGAAGGAAATTGAAGATAAAAACAAACCCTCGTAAAAGCTGAGAGTTTGTATGGAAGGAAGTGATTGTTGAGTTATGAAGGAAGAATCGTAGAAAATGATGGTTAAGGAAGAGAGAGATAGTGGAAACGTGAAGTAGAAAACGGTTAAAGGAATGAGTAGATTTTATTTTTAAATATTCTAATTTAATAATTATTTTAATTTATTTTGGAGATGAATTCCTGCAACACGGATGGAGTGATGCAAAAAGGAAGAATTGAACACCACGTAAAAACGTGAAGTTAAAAACAGTTTTAAAGGAAGGGCTAGATTTGATTTAAAAATAGGTGTTTGATATGGTGCTATTGCTTATTTGTCGGCACCGTACCGTTAGGATTTTTAATTAGAAAATTTTAAAAATTAATATAAAAATGATTAAATACACATTTTAGAATTCTTAAT
Organism: Lespedeza cuneata; assembly: GCA_037834515.1. Classification (NCBI taxonomy): domain Eukaryota; kingdom Viridiplantae; phylum Streptophyta; class Magnoliopsida; order Fabales; family Fabaceae; genus Lespedeza; species Lespedeza cuneata. The sequence goes on along the minus strand of JBBMKG010681477.1, from coordinate 10,463 downwards.
ATATAGTTATTAATTCAAGTAGAGTCTCAAGGAAGAATGTATTGAGGTAACATACACAAAAAGCGAGACAACTATTATTATGAGTGGCCATTGAAGGAACTTCAAATCGTTTATGTTGATTTTTTATGCCCCAAACACCATTTTACTTAAAATTTTGCCAACGATGATGGATTCCTGTGGAAGAAGAAAGTGGTTAATGAGATCTCAAAAATTGTAGCAGTTATGATTGCGTTCTGTGCTTGAAACTGATTCCTAATTGTTATTAAAAATATTAAAAAATAAAATATAAATACACGTAACATTATTTTATTGGCAAATCCTATAATAGTACCATACCGTTAAATAAGCAACGGCACCATAGAATTTACCTTAAAAATATTATATATTTATTCACGTAAAAACTTGGAGTAAACATGGAGTTAAAAACAGTTTCAGAGGAAAGGCTAGATTTAGATTTGATTTAAAATTTAAAAATATTTTATATTTATTGTTATAGATTTATTTTATTCTATTAGATATATTGAAGGGTAATTTTAGATTTATGAAATGTGGAGTCAAAGAATGGGTTTTAGAGGAAGGGCGAGATTTATATTTGATTTAAAATTTAAAAATATTTTATATTTATTGTTATAGATTTATTTTATTCTATTAGATACATTGAAGGGTAATTTTGGGTTTATGAAATGTGGAGTCCAAGAGTGGTTATAGAAAAGGGAATCCCCTTTATCTATTGTTATAGATAAAAAGAAAAATAAATATTTTTATTTTATTTTACAGAAACAATATAAATGCATGCTTTAATTATTATCAAATTACTTTAACAATGAACTTAATTAGAATAATTTAATGATATAAAAATAAAATATATATTATTATATATAACGAATTTGTTGACTTTATAATAATTTTTTACTCATTTTTATTTTTATTCATAAAAACAATTACTTTTAAAGTTATATTAAGATTAATTTCTAATGGCTAATATTATAAAAATATTTACATTAATAATTCATGATAATTGAAAATTTTAAATGTATTTACTTGTTCATTTTACCATGAATTATTATAAGTGATAATATTGTAATGTTTTAACATTTAATTAGTTAACTATTATAAATTCTCTCACATTTAATAGGTAAATCATTTTCTTCAAAATATTTTCAGAAAAAATATTTTTAGTTTATTAATTAATATATTGGAAAATTTTATCAAGATTATACTTTAATAAATATTAAAAAATATTCTCAAGCTATTATTAAAAATGAAAAGAAATTATAAAATATATTTATTGTATCAAATTTCAAAAATCATTAGATAATAAATTTAGATATTTAAAAATATTTAATAAGATAAATAAATTTGTTCAAAACATTTTTTTTATGCGCATATAATTACAAAAGAGTATCTCGATCAGGCATCATGATTTTTTTTCTCCTCCAAAAGATTTAATGACATTCACAGGTAAAATGTTTTGAACTCATGCTTTCTATGAACACGAGTTAATATTTGAATTTGATTGTCGAACTCATGCCACACAAAAAGTCCGTGTTAGATTCAAGACATCTAATAACATGTCATTGATCATATATATATATGGTATATGGATGGAGAGTTTAATAGTTATATATTATTAGTATATTAAAAAAATTATACAGTCAATAAAATATAATTTATGGTATGTTTGACTATTAAATTAGTTATATGAAAATCAATTTTTTTTTTGAAACTTGTACTTTTTCTAAACTCATATATATATAAAAAAATACATATATAATTCCGCACAGTTAAGTGTATTTAGTTTTTCATTTTCATATAAAAATTGAACTACACTTTTTAAATTATCTTTCATAATATTTATTGAAAATATTAATTACATTGAAAAGGTTAAATAATAAAAAGGTAACTTTAAAATAAGAGCATTAAACAAACTTGAATTAGTTAAACTTTATATGTATTAAAGTCTAATAAATTTAGGTTTCTTTTTTCTGATATATAAGTTCTTTCATCATCTTGTTATTCGTTGGCAGTTTTTATAATTATATAGAATAGTTATCAAAATTTAAATATTAAATTTACAAATAAATATTACAATCCACGAGGCAAGTTGTCATATATACTAATGTTTTAGTACAACAACAAAAATGTACTACTATTGTTTTATATGCACACCGTGATACGCAAATTATTTTCTGGTATATCAAAGTCCACTTTTCTTTTTTAGGTATTCACAACTAAGAACTACTCAAACCACGGAAAGGTCGAAATTTTTGCAGCCACTGAAAGATCAATTTATTATTATGGTCAGAATTATTTTCGAAAATAAAAGTATATTATTCCCTTTCATATTTTTTCCTTTGTGATGCGTACCTATGAGGGGTTTACAAGATTATTATGCTCAAAATTATTTTTGAAAATCAAAGTAAATTTTTATTTGTGAGAATTGAATACATATAATTAAGTCAAATCTTGTTATGGGGGTTAGGTTTTATAATTATATTCTCAAGAATGTGAGGAGGGGAACATAATATTCTTAAATTTGTTTAAAGTTATAGAAAAATATTTTCGAGTATTATTTATTCTCAAGAACCATATTACATAAATTTTTACTTCTTAAAAAGATAAGAATGTTATATTCCCATAAGAATGTGTGTTTTAGATGCGATTAAATGTGAAAATATAAATATTAAATATTAGAATATATGAGCATTAAATATTTTTTTATTTAAAATTATTTCAAATTTTGAAAAATGTTCTAAAAAATAATAAAGAATAACTAAACACCTCATATAACTTAAAACAAATGTCCTCTTAACGATTGGATTCTTTTTATATATTAATTATAAATGAATTCTAAAATGAAATAAAATATTATTGGCAGAATATAATGAAATTTGTTTATTGCTTAAAGAAATAGAATGACATAAATCATAATTTTATTGTTCCAATATCTTCTAAGGTTGGCTTCAAGGGTATTAGAGTCCATACATAAATTTTACTAATGCACGGGTTGTATATAAATTTTATAAATGAATTAAAAAAATTAAAATTACTTAAACGTTAAACTTATTTACAATCTTTATCTACCGTATATTCCGTTAAAAAAAATAATGCTTTGCAAGGGGCAACTATCTCTAAAAAAATGAAATAAGGAAACTGAAAAATATAAAGGAAATAAAAAACAAAAGATAAGTTAGATATTTACAATACTCTCCCTCAAGTTGGTAAATGAATATAAATTATTCCCAAGTTGCCCACAAGTTTATGAAATTTATTAGTAAAACTCTTTAATAAAGATATTAGTCTTTTGGAGTTCGGTGGGAACATGAACGATAACCATAAACCCATCGGCTAGATTATTTTTGATGAAATATGTTTGGTTCTATCATCTTGAACTCCTTATGAGCAATATTAATGACTGATTTATCGTCACAATATGATATTATAGGGATATCAAACTTAGTTTTGAGGTAATAATGTTTTTAGAATCATTAATTTGTTTAATGATAGATCAAATAGAGATATAATCATAAAATTTATTGAACTACAAGATATTGTTCTTAAAATATGCATAATTGGGTATCATTGTAGAAATAAGGATAACAATACTGCATTTGAGACTATTGTGAAGGTTGATGGATTATCACATCTCACGACCATGGATATAATATACTAATCTCACACATGAATATGAGATTATGAGTAATGCTCATACCGAATAGACATATTATGAGAACATTTCATGCATAGTGTCACAAGCGATTCACATAGTAATTATAGTATGAGAATCCTTCAACTTGAAGTCACTATAATTCTTACATGTATGAGTTGTAGGTTTTAATATTGTTAAACGTTACTAGTGATAAAGGTAACTATAAAAACAATGATTGCCATGTAGTAAATCATGCAGAAGAATGCAAGTGACATAGATAGAATTCATCCCTCATGTATAAGAAGTTGTATCACAAGTCTCTTAAGACATAAAAAAAGCGTGGCCTGCAAGAATAAGTCAATATGACATATTAGGTTCAATCTCTAGCACAAATTCACGAAAAATGAGAAATGATTAATGGAATTGTAGTAATGAAGATAACACGCTATACTTTGGTAGGAATATGGTTACAAAGAAACTTACAAAGTAAAATTAAAAATAAAAATTATTTCTAACATTTAAGAAGGTTTACTACAAAGCCATAAATTCAATTAAGGGATTCTTTATTTAAGTATATTTAGAATGGATACTTAGAAAGAAAAAATTACTTAGATTTATTTTATTTATGAGACTGATGGGTTTCACATGCATTTCACATGGTTCTCCAACTTCCTCTTCTTTTTTGTTTCAACATATATTTCGCATTGACAAATGTGGATTAGAAGCCAAGAATGATTTGGGCTTCTTCCCTAAATTAAGGGCCTATCGGTACTGAATACAATTGATAGGCATAGGCACCTTCTCAACTTGAATTTCCCCCTTTTTTACGAAAAGACAATAAATAGATGAAAAATTGTTCTCGCCCTAATTTGACATAAACTAATAATTTATATTCAACTATCTATCTTTATCTTGTGCTTAACACTAAAGTGCACATGAATTCTTGCTAATTTTTTTTTCTTGACAGCTTTCTTGCTATTTTTATCAGAGATAGTGCAACGGCAATGCCTTTATTTATTTATTTTGGTCTGGGATATGAAGCACAAATTTCATTAAGCACAAACAATGTAAATATTTTCTTTCTAACATAATTTATTTTATACTCAAATGTGAATTGGGTAATACTTTTAATATGAGAATGTAAAATAGCCAATAGTAACTGCAAGTAAAACTTAAATTGTTTCAGAACTATTTTAGTCCTATATTATTTTGCAAGGTCACAAGTTTGCATTTTATGGATAAATAAGAGTAATTGAAAAAAAAAAAAGAAAAAAAAAACTCTACTATAAGTAATTAGTTAGGTTTTTTTGATGAAAATTAATCATTAATATAGTAAGTAGATATTTAGTACATGAAAATCCAAAAAGAAAAAACTACTAAACCCAATCGTTTTACAACCACGTTGATAATTATCTTTAGTCACTTACTAGCCTTCTATCAGTTGGTTCCATTCTCACACACACAGTTGATAGATGCTCTTTTAATGATGTAAAAGCATTGATTTGAGGCCTCAAGTAGTCCCTTTTCTGAGTAAAAAATAAATTAAAGTATTAGTTCCCAAAATTATCAAACTTGGAAGCGAAAATTTTATGACATTCATCTAAAAAGAAGTATAATGGTAAGTGACTTTGTCTTGGGACATTTGTAAGCCAGAATAAGGAGTTTTTTTCCAGCACCTGTTTATATTTATAAAATTACTCATTTACCCTTTATAAGGATACGAATTGACAATGCAGAATAATTAAATACTGGATTGTTAATTTATAAGATATAGATTAAGAATCTAGAATGAGTTGAAATAATTGACTATCAAATTGTTAATCTGTAAAGATACGGATTGATAATCTAAAATGACTAATTTCCGGAATGGTAATCCAAAAGTATATGAGAAGCAAAGTGCATTATTAATGAAGGATATATTAGTAATTTTAAAATTTAAATGGGTGTTGGAAAAAAAAAGTATGGGTGCAGAAAGAAAAACTGCAGAATAAAAAGGAAGTAAAACTATCATAATCAACTTTTAGAAACTGGGGCCTTGATGTTGTTGGCTGTTTTGCAAGGCAAGGGACTTATGTATTGATACGTATTTATGATTAATTATACTTGCATAAATTTTGCATTTACACATTCTTCATATACTCTTATATACGTCATAGGTAACTGTGATCTCGGTGTATCTTTAACTCTTATTAAAAGACAAGTATCTTTAGTTACACAACTCTACCATTGATCCTCTCCTTTTTTTTCCTATTAAAAAATCATTTATGTTTTGGTTGACATGTGCCCGTTTCTACGTGCCCATTTGGTTATCTTCCAAATCACGTTTGAGTTTGCCTTTCATCCACGGAACAAATTACTAATAAAATTTAATATAATTTTTTTATACAATATAAAGGTTGCTAAAATTAACATAATCACGTTAGATGGTCTTTCAGCACGTTTCTATATGATTCAACATAAAATCAAACACATTTACAAAATAACAAACTAAAATGTTATACAAAACAACTATTACTTCCTTTATCCACATTCAGTCGTATTGAACGAGTTACCAAACACCGTTAACATTTTCATTGTCAATTCTTCCTAAATCAAATTTCTTCAAAACTAAAATACAAAACAAGGAAACCTATAGAGATTGATTTACTATTCCAACAGCTTATGTATCTTAATTCTTAACATAATTCCTGACGTTGACTCATGGGACACATATATAAACCGATTCGCTGCTTCAACCACCCACCCTAACTGTCGTCATGAATTTGAAGTGACTTGTTAGGTGCGGACAAACCATATATTAATTAATTACTTTTGCTCATGTACTAGTACTCCATATGATGCACATGAATTTTTTGTTTTACAGTATATAAACACTTTGGGGCATCCAAATACGATGTTTAAATTAACATTTTATTACAGATAATGACACAAAGACCTTTGACAAAAGATAAAAATGAGTACATAGCTAGCACGTGAAACAACATTTGCTGGCTGTACAAATTCAAAATTAAATATAATATTTGATAACTATATTGTTCAAATTTTTGTCCGTATGTTGAGGACCCTCTGAAATTGATTAGCCGACAAGACCGCCATCATATTGGTCAAAAGTGGAGTGCAATAATATTCATTATTATGCTTGGGAGCATGCTATAATGATTTTAATTATTATAGCATGGTCAAAAAGTCTATGCTTGACTCAGCTTGTTATTTTCATCCATGTTACATTTTGAAACACAACGAATTGAGTAAATACAACAATTCTCTTCAATTTTAATCAATTCATTGCATCAGCAATGAGATTCGGTAGTGCAAGATGATAATTTTCCAAAGAAATCTTTGCACCATATGCCAAGTCATACATGCACAACTAATTTCTTGAACATTGACAAAAAAAATACAGTTTGCATCACACCTATAATTTCTTTTTCACAATAGGAAAAAAAAAAAAAAAAGAAACCAAAATTACCAATGCTAAATTACACAGAAGCAACTATTAGAAACACCAGAGTGACAAAAGAATACAAAAAATAGGATTAAATTGAATCACCGCACTTGCCACATGCATCAAACTGTTGAAGGATTGAAAGAAAGCAGCGCATGCTCTGAAAGACCAAAACCAAACAGCTTAAAACACAACTTCTGAAAGACCTGATGACGTGACTTCATTACAAAAATTCTGGTCTATGCAGCAGCCATTGACGGTTCCTGTATCAATGAATGAAACCATGTTATCAACTCAAAATATGTTCTCTTCTACACAATGTGTTTACTCTTCCTCTAATAATAAATTTTCCTTAACAAAAGAAAAAACTACAGGTTTAAATTTTCTTTTATCGTTATGACCGACATTGGAAGAGCATATCAAACCTTTGTTGTCAAGTTTGAAACAGCCATATGAAATTTTTCTCTAGTTTTGTTACCAGCAACATGTCCAGCCTTTGCCACCTTGCTAAAAGCACCACTGAACCATGCAGTTCCAGCAGTCACATATCTGCATAGAACAAGGACAAGCAATAAACAACATGCCTTTTATTATCAGCATCCAAATAACAAACTCACAAGGGTCATCATGCATATTTAATTCCTCTCAAACACGTAGATAATCCAGGTAGGAACTAAAGAAACTTCAAAATTGCTTTACACTTGTATTTACCAGTTGGATCCCTCCACGAAATAATCAATTTCGCAGAGAAATTCAAGTGCAGAAATGGAGATCATGTATCATATTCTAACCATACCTGCTTGTTTTGACAGCTGATCCAGTATCATTCAACTTCCTCTCAGCTGCAATTATTGCTGCCATTGTTTTATCGGAAACATGAAGCCTCTGATCCACAGACTTAACTTTCTGATTTACTGCAGCAATGCCGACTGTCAATTTCTCTGTCAGTCCTACTCTCTTGTCAAAAGATTGGACCCTGGCAGAAGCATTGGCAGTCAATTGATGCTTTTCATCAAACGCTTTAGCTTTGTTCACTGCATCTTGTCTTATTGCAGAACCTTTTGCCAGCATACTAGTAACTGCATCTTGTGCTTTACTAAGGTAGATTCTTCTATTGGTGGGACTGGTTTTCCCATCCTGAAAGAGGTGTAGCATTGCAGACCATGAGCTCAATCAGATAAACAAAATGTGAACAGTTCTAGTAAGTATTGGCTAGCTAGAAAATTAACGGAATGCATTGCTCAAGATTATCAGCAAGGGATGCAAGATTGACACTATGCAAGAAGCCCTAAAAAATAATTAGATCGTTATTGACATAACTTGCTTAAAACAAAATATCATGATTGGGACTTTTTTAACAGTTGTCAGAATTACAATGTCAAAAGTAATTTGGTACATTCAAAATACACTCAAATGTATGAACAAAGCCCTAGGTATAATAAAAATAATTTCAACCACTTTTTAGCCAACTCCAAATGCCCTTGAAGAAAAGTTCATCAAGAGAAATAGATCATGCAAAAGCTTAATCTGGATTTTGGGTTTTACCTCAATATTTGATGAGATATTTTCAGAAGGAACAACATTTATAGCATTTTCCACCACCCTTACTTCCTGCATAAATTGGTTCTCATCAGCTCTAGATTTTACATCAATAAGTGCATATATGATAAAAGAGTGCTTAGTATATTTACCTGCATCTCACGATTTGGTACATAGTTCTCAGCTGGAGTTATCCTCACAACCTGGTCTACTATTGTTGCTCCCTAAGAATGAGGGCAACAAAAATTTTAATACCATAAGCCAAAAAGCGCAAAGGCAATATATAAGTTCCCAACTCAATATCAAGACCAAAATGTCATCATGTAATACAATAAGCCAGAGGGGGGAAGAAATTGACTCAAACATTAGTTAAAATATCCAGATAGACATTGTTAAGGAAATATAAACCTTTCTGATGTGAATAAAGGTTAAGCTCTGTACTTTGTAGTTCTAATTGCAATAAATCAATACTTTCAAATTAAAATGCTATGATGCTAGCAAAAGGCCTAATATATCAAAAATACAACAAAACCTTTGTATACTTGCAATCTACTTATAGTTATAAGCTATAAAATGGCATCTTGATTCTTAAGGATTTCAATCTCAAGATTTCCTTCTGGAGTTCTAACTTATCTGATTTGCACCTGAGTCTGATACACATCATTCATTAGGAGTCACTTCCTTTCCTTTTCTTTTAAGTGAGCTGCATTAAGTGAAAGAGATCTCTTTCAGAAACCTAGTTACTCCATTCATAGTACCATATAGGTCGTGTCTTCTTTTTCTTAACAATCTATAAAAACTCTATAACACATCACAGTACCCTAATGCCTACCATGGTGACATGAAGTAACTTACTCAATTACAGAAGTTATTCATGTCCACAATGTTGCACAACTGGGAAAAAATAATAATCGTACAAATGCTTCCTTATGCTTCTCAGCATGTCCAAGTCCAATGCAAAACAAGTAAGTAACCATCAACATTGAACATAAAACAGATACGTGAAACAAACACCACAGTCTAATTTCCAAATGAACCACTTCATATCCAATCTTAAAAATTCAAGGAAGCTAAAAGCATTTGTTTCACTGTCTAATCAGCCTTCTCAAAATCGCAAAGGATTACTACACACGTAAACACAGATTACATGGTAAGTGAAAAAATATTACCCTTTGCTAGAAGTAGTCATTATAAAAATGATTATAAATTAAACTTTATAACCTACCACAACTCCACTAACAAAATCATAAAAGGAGAAAAGACCTTACCGATAGCAATACTGCAATTTCAAGTGCTTTGGGATCTTTAAATGTCACATATGCAGTCTTTGATTTTCCACCTTCACTGCAACAAACAGAAACACAATATGCAATAAAAATATGAATTTGACTTCTGTCAGCAAGCATGGAGAAAAAAAATGAAAAACGCGCAAGTTCAAGAGCTGAAATCAACGCACATATTGTTTGAATACACAAGAAGAGTTCAAATCCTAAAGCAGAAGACTTTGAGTTTATCTTCAATTACTTTGCTTAACTAAGATAAGGTAAAAAAGAAAGAAAAAGGAAAGCATATTAATGCACTGTCACAGCACAATTTACACAGACAGTTGTACTTATTAAAAATTCTACCACGACCTCTTCTTCTTTGTTGTACTTTGATTTAATTATTACAATTTTACATCATGAAAATCAAAATTAAAAACACCCCATAATTTCTTCTCTCTTATCTAATCCCCACACCCTTTATCCTCTCTGAGCACCCTTCAATCATAGTTGTGAAGATTGGAACTAGCAAAAACTAATTCAAGCAGCAAAAACATGTAAAAAAAAA
>JBBMKG010681476.1:0-11057 GCA_037834515.1 Lespedeza cuneata | reverse complement strand
GCAGTAACAGCCTCCGACGTCGAGTTCCAACCGCAATGTGTCACAAACGCACCCACAGCAGCGTGACCAAGTATAAGCAGTTGCGGGGCCCACCCTCTTATAATCATCGCTTTCTCCTTGTTTCTCTCTTCAAACCCTTTGGGGAGCCACTTTTCCTTGTCTTCCTCTGTCTCATCTTCCTTCCCCTTTTTCTCTGGCACCACCCATATGAAACAATGCCCTGCTTGTTCCAACCCACACGCCGTCTCGTAAAGCTGATTATCCGGAGACTGACACACGCTCCCGAAGCATACGTACACAACTGAGTTGGGTGGCTTCGAATCGAGCCAACTCAGACACGCTTCTTCACTCACCACGCTCTTCTCGCCTCTCTCTTCACCACTTTTCGCAACCAGACATGCTGGACCAACATGCCATGCCTTATGACCTGTTAGCTTCTCGTAGTGCTCGATGTACTCTTGTCCGTCAAGTTCAGCGAAACCGTTAACGATTAAACCGTAGCTCTTGAGCTCTATTCCCAGGAGGTAGTTCATGTAGCCGGTGGTGTCTTTGGGTGGTCTCGTGCACATGGTGATGTGTTGAGGAAATTCGGGAATGACGAAGGGAGAATCGGTGTCGATATCGATTGAGTACGCCGTGTAATTTAACGGCCTCCATTGCGGTTACGGTGAAGAGGGAGAATCCGTTGAAGGCGAGTCGAGGGATTCCGAGGTTGTTAGCCACGTCATCCATCCACGGGTACATAAAATCTGCAACGACGAAGTCGGGTCGGGTCTGGTCCAGGAAATTGGTGATGGGTTCGCGGAGCAGGCTAGTGGCTTGGTGGAACTTTGCGGTGGTGGCTAGGTCGTTGACGTTGGACAATAGTTCGACGCCGTCGGGGAGTCCTGTTTCTCGGGAGGGGAAGTTGACGATGTGAAGCTGGAGGGAGGGGTTGGATTTGCGTAGGATTTGTGCGTAAGAGGGTGTGGTTATCACTGTCACGTGCTGTCCACGTGAGGCCAAGAGTGTGGCGATGCCGCACAGAGGGATCACATGCCCCGCTGCTAGGTATGGAACGAAGTGAAGTTTCAGTGGCCGTTCATCCATTGCGGCTATGTTACCAGAGATCAACTTCGCGCCTTTACTCTTTCCTTGCTATCAACATTCAAGACGCCACCCTTCTTATCATTATTATTATTATTATTATTAAATAACCTAGCGTGGAGCGTGTGGCTTCACAACTAGCAAGACAAGTGTAATAAAAAATACAAGCATTTGTCCCATCACAAAAAAAAAAATCATATTTATTTGATTAGAGTAACTTATTAAATAAAAAAATATTTTTAATTGACTTAAAATCAATTAATAATCGATATAATATTAAAATTAAAATATTACAAAAAGATTTCCATAATATCTTGTTCATACATTATTATTAATTATTATTATTAAATTACCTAGCTTGGAGCGCGTGGCTTCATACAAGACCCGGCTCTTTGGTTTTGCGTGATTGTTTTCAAAATTAAGAAGGTTAATATAATGTATAATTAAATCTACAAACTTATACGTGGATTAAAAAACCTAAATTTACATGTAAGTAAAGTTTATTTTTCCATAAATTATTAAATGTATAATATTAAAATAAAAATTTTACAAAAATATTTCCATAATAAAATTATTATCTTGTTCATGTTTATTTAAATAGACTAAACTTTATTGTCTAACTAAGACTAAGATATGATATAGGTCTCAAAAGTGGAAGGAGGGAGGCCCAATTCCAAAAGTGATTTATTTATTATTCATTTGAGTTAAAGCAATTAGTTGAGAAAAAAACTTGGTGCATTAGTGTGAAATTGAAATTGTGGATGAAAAGCAGAAAAATGCAGTAAGGAAGCGCACAAGAAAACGCTAACCCAATCAGCAGCGTCCATGTCAGCCGATGTGATGATCACGCGCGGCGCATGTTAGCCTCGCCCCCCACCAAATCGGTGGTGCCCTCCCTGATCCTATCCTGTCCACATCTCAAAACCACCCGCACAACACCACCACCCACAATGTTCTTACCAAACGCCACCACCACCAAACCCAAACCCATACCCATACCCACTTTCCCTTTTTCATCTTTTTCCCTTTCCCTTACCCTAACTACCCTCTCTCATGGCCTCTCCTCCTCCCGATCCTCCCTCCGCCGTCCCTCTCGCCCTCATCCCCCTCCCCCCCACCGCTACCCCCACCGCCACCGTCACCCCCTCCACCCGCCGCCTCCCTCCGCCCTGCTGGTCCCCTGACGAAACCCTCGCCCTCATCGACGCCTACCGCGACAAGTGGTACTCCCTCGGCCGCGGCAATCTCAAAGCCACCCACTGGCAAGAGGTGGCTGACGCCGTCGCCCAACGCTGCCCCAACGCTTCTCCTCCCAAAACCCCCGTTCAGTGCCGCCATAAGATGGAGAAGCTTCGCAAGCGTTACCGCACCGAGATCCAACGCGCTCGCTCGTTACCCGTTTCGAGATTTAACTCTTCCTGGGTCCACTTTAAACTCATGGACTCCATGGAGAAAGGTCCCTCCCCTGTTAAACCAGAAAATGATTCCGATAGCGATGACAACAACGATGACGACGATGATCAAGATCTGTACCAGGAGATCAACCGCAACGGTCAGACCAGGAGCCTCAACAATTTGTATAGGAACGGGTTTCCCGGTGGAGGTGGTGGACCTATCGGTGGCGGTGGCGGTAGCGGTGGTGGGTTTAGGATTCGAATTCCGACCGGGATGGGTTCCGCTCAACCTGGATCTGGATCTAAGGTGTTTGGGAAGGTTGGGGGTAATCAGAAATTTAACACCAATTTGAATCAGAACCCTAACCCTAATTTTGGGAAGAAGAGGGAAAGAGAGAGGGATCCCGTGGGTGAAGTGGTGTCTGCGATTAAGGTTCTTGGGGATGGGTTTGTGAGGATGGAACAGATGAAGATGGAGATGGCGAGGGAGATTGAGAGTATGCGGATGGAGATGGAGATGAAGCGCACTGAGATGATTCTGGAGTCGCAACAGAGGATTGTTGAGGCATTTGCTAAGGCCGTTTCAGACAAGAAGAAGAAGCCCAAGACTCTGTCATCTCCTCAACAGCCTTAACACGTTATGGTGTCAGTAAGTAAGTTTGTTTCTGGTTTTCTTGTTTGCTTAGATATTCCTTTGCTGTAACCCCTCTTTTTTCTTCTTTTTTGTAATTTAAGATGTGAATGTTATCGGTTTTAGGGATGAATCATGAGTGTAGCTCTAGATATTGTTTTTGTAGTCTTCCTTTTATGGTTAAATAAAATCCGAGGATAGAATCAATTGCCAGAATGGTTTGTGTACTTTGGATTTATTAAGAGTAACAAGAAGAGTTATGATTCATTGCCATTGTCTTGTTTGAATATTTGTACTTGGATTTTGACATCTTGTCCAGGATTATATGTGCAAATACATGAACATCTCTCCTGGTTAAATGATGGTATTGATGTTTAAAAACAATAGCACACACTTGAGTCTTTTAACATATTGCGAACTTTTCTGGATTTCTCACTCATTTGGCTGTTGGATTCTGGAGAAGCTGCAGATGCTTTCGTAATGGCAGCAATGAAATGCTCCAATGTTATAGTGTGGGGAAGAATAAATGCTCGAGTGCTTCGAACCAAAAAAAATAAAAAATCATATCAAGTAAATATTTGCAATTGGGTATGAAAACTGGGTAACTTCCATATCAGCAGTAATAAGAAACTAACCTCCAACACCAATGACTATACTTTGCTAGACAATCAGAAAAGCGTTTGCTTTTGTCTATCTCACTATTATGCATAATGACGCAGAAGCAAGTATTATTGGCTATTTGGCTTCAAGTTGATCCACGTGTACATATTTGATTTCTGATTTTTTTATTTTATTTTTTATTATTTAAAAAAATTAGAAAATTAGAGAGAGTGACTCTCTCCCCACTAATCAAGAATAACGTTAATTTAGTCCGAAAACGTAGAACCTATGATCATTAACTTGTTAAATATGAAAATGTATATCAACAACTTGCCATCGAATATGCTATAAGCACTTAGTTTTATTATTTCAGAAAGGAAGGGATATTATATATAAAGTGTTAACTACAGATTTAGTCTTTTTTATATCTTTTTATGATTTTTAATTTTAATCTCTATAAAGATGTCTGGTCGGTCTCTCTAAAACTTTCTGGTCATGAGTTTAAAATTCAGAATTTTATTTAGTAAATAATTTACAAGTATTTTCATAAGTACACTTCGAATATAAGTGTCTCTCTCTCTAGTAAATTCTTGGAACTTGAATCACCTAAACTTTTATGGAGTAGAATAATAGAAGATATTTAGTTCTATAAAAATTCATGAATTTTCATTTTAATCATATAAAATTTAATCTTCAATTTTAATTATATTCAATTATCATGTTAGTGAGATGAATGAAATAGGAAAAAGAAGAGAAAGATATTTTTAACAAAGTAAAACAACATAAACATGAAGTAAGTACAAAATCACAACTAAAATTTACGAGTAAATTTTAAGGTCAAGAAATTTATAGGAGAACGAAAATGTCTTTAGAATTACATAGGGAACACTTTGTCATGTGACAATGATGTCAAATTAATAGTTAATATGATAAGGCGCATAATTAGTTCATCGTCACTTAACCAAGTCAATCAGAGTACAATGTACAGATTAAAATGTGGCCAGAAAAATTTATTAAGGAATTTTTCTTTTTTCCTTCTGTACTCAATAGATTTTTCAAAATCTCAAAACTAATTTTTATGTTTTCGGATTGACAAACCGTATTAACACATAAGACGATCTATATAAATTCGGATCGGTAATTCAGTTTATATGAATTGCTAGTCTATAAGTCTATATAGTTAAACGGACTGTGAAGAGAGAAAAGAGAAGAGTAGTAGAGTAATTTCACAGTTTTTGTTGAGTATAGAAGAATTTTAATTCATATAGGAAGAATAATTGATATTTGTTTTTTGAAGACTACATTTGAAAAAGAAAAAAAAAAAAAAAAAAAAGCGGACCGCCGTCCTACCCTCTGGCCCAAGGTTGGTCCAGCTGTGATCCCGACAAAGGCCCAACTCATGATTACTTCGGGATAAATATTTTAATATTTTATACAGTGTTTAACATTAAAAATTATAATATGTTCCTTAAACTCCTATGTAAATTTATTAATTACTCTTTATCTTTTACACCAAGTTTACAGGTTAAGCAAATAAAAAATATATTTGATATCTAGGCTTTAATTTAAAATCATGTGGACGTGCAATAAAAATGTATTTTTCTAACAATTTTACCTAATTATATTTTAATATAAATACACATACGGTTTTCAGTTTGAAAAATAAAAGCACGATTGTATTTCACAATCCATTTGACATGCTTGTACTTATAAAAGTAGTTTATAATTGTAAATAGTTCTTTCTAAAGATTTATAGTTAAGTAAATTTAATATTTAATGAATATGTAGTTTAATTGACTTTTCATACTCAAATAGTTTTCATTAAAAAAAAATTAATAATGAGATTGGAAAAAAATGAAACTTACAAATGCTGTATTTTCATTAAAAAAAATATCAATTATTTAAGGAATGTTTTAATATTTTTATATATGAAACCATCACCCAATAAGCATCACAAGATTTGTGTATGTGTGTGTTTTTGGGGAAATATGCATGGTAATTGTCGGCTGTAGTATGAGTTTATGGGTAGATATTTGCATCTTTTTGTTTTTTGCTGAAAGATATTTGCAATTTTTGTATCAAGATTTGTCCTGTCGTGTAGATGTTTCTCCCCTGTTTTGCGAACATTTCTTTTGTCGTATTTCCAGTGTTGTGGTTTTCTTTGGTTATATTGTCTGCGACACTAACAACCAGGTCAAAAGGTTTACCCATGACGATTACATATTACATCGAGGCCTCAGTCACTATATACTTATTCCTTTCATCTTGGGGGTGCTGGGACAAGTTCTTTGAATATATTTGTAATTAATTTTAATACGTAATATTTATTTTGACTTGTTTTTTTCTTTCTTTCTGTAACACATAACACATTTAGTTCTTATATAAAATTACTTCTGAACTCGTCTTTGTTAACGTTATTTTTTTGCTGAAAGTATTTGTTAACGTTATAACATCATGACATTCGGATAGAAAAAAAATTGGAGCGAAATAACATAATGTCATGACATTAATATAAAATTGATATATTGATTTTTATACGGTGCTATAACTTTAATAAATGGTCTTATATTTTATAAGTTTAATTGATGGTCGTATAATAATAATAGATTGTGATAACCTAATTGAAAAGATTTCATAAAGAAATATCAAATAAATTTTATATATTTCAACCTTAATTATTTAAATTACTTGTATTTTGTAAACTGGTTTTAAACTAATAAATTAAATCATCGGAACTAACTCCCTTGTATAGCCTTACTACAATAAGTTGGAACTGTATATTCGAAGATACCCTATTCCTCCACAGTGATGACAAGGAATATTGTATGTTTACTGTTGGAAATAAGTGTGATATATATCCACTATGAGAATGGTTATTACATTTTTTCTGGTTGTTTCGTGTTTTTTGTAGAGTTGTCTTCTATTTTTGGTTTTTGATATAAGAGTTGTCTTCTAATTTAAATTAATATTATATATGCTACATAGATCATGACACCTCTGCCTCCTTGATATTGTATGCACTATGCAGGGAATCCCGATATAGATGATTATTGTATCGTGCTCTTGTCTTTTTTTCTCTGCTTGATACTAGTAAATCCCGATATGGAAGTGACGTACGTGCTTGTGTTTTTTCCTTTTTCTTTGTGCTTCGTTATAACTAATTTTGCTTGGTGGCAAATATATAAGGAGTCAAAAAGCCAGCTATCATTTAGTACTTACTAGATCTAAAACAAAATTTAAGAAATTTTTATACTTTAAATAAGAGACCGATATATTTAATTTTTTTAGAGTTTTTTTAGGTTATTTTAGAAAAATTAAATAATTTTTTATGTGTAGGCCTCCTAAAACTTAAGTTTTATTTATTTTACCTTTTAAGTCAATTATACGACTTTTGGCATACATGAAATTTTTTTTTTATCGCCCACTGTTTATAAAGATCTTTAATTCACAAAAAAAGTCGTGTAGTCTGAAAAAATATTACTTAACTTTTACTTAAAGCACCCTCGACGGGTGCTTATTCCTCGTCCGTATTTGTTTACGGATGTTCGCAAAAAATCTTGTCGCTAAAAATATGGCACTTTTATTCGTAAATGGCACTTTTGTTCGTAAATGGAGAACAGTTCTGTAATTAGAGAACCATACGTGGCTGCTCCAAAAAAGTAAAATATTCCAAAAAAATTGAAGAGAGAGAAAAGAAATGAAAATCACAGACAAAAGAGAAGGGAATAAGCAAATTACAACGGCTATATTTTAATATTTTAATGTGAAATATAAATGTGAGGTAGATTGTGAGACCTATTTTAAAAACAAATAATGAGTTGCACTATTGGAGTGAAAATGAAGAGAATTGCTTAATTTACCAAAAAGTGTAAACAATTATAAAATAAACTGTGAGACCCATTTAAGGGTAATAAAAGAGTTGTAATGTTATGGATGCTCGGAAATTATCCAAAGGGAACCTTCGACTCCTACGGTATGTTTCTATTTCGTAGTAAATAGGTATTTGCTTAATAGAAAAAATAATACTGCGAAATGAATTAATAATGGTTTTTTTTGAGAACATGAATAACGTTATTCATAGGCAAATATATATTTTATTTATTTTTATCCATTACATAATTCGATGTATCATACTATATTTTGACTCTGTATTGTAAAGTTTGACGTAAATTTGTTAAGCGCGAATAACATGAATTTGTGGTGGGAAACTCATTGATCATGCATGCGACTTACAGTCACTCAATCGCTTAAGATCATCAATCAGCATGGCCAAATTGTTACGAGACGACCCACCTTCTTGAACAGCCAGCTGAGCCTTCATCGCATACTCTTTTGCACGCCGTCTGATTGCATGAGCTTCATCACCACCGTCCATCAACCGCCGAACAGCTTTCTCTATGCAATCTCTTGCCACTAACTGTTTCCTCTCTCCAAATCCAACGACGGTCCATTCCCGCGCACCCACCTCAACCCCAATCCCTCGCACCTGAGTAACTAACTTTTCGTTATAGAATTGTTCATCATGCACCGGCCACGTGATCATCGGAACCCCAGCGCTAACGGCCTCCACCGTGGAGTTCCAACCACAATGGGTGACAAACGCACCAATAGCGGGGTGTCCCAAAATAACAACCTGTGGGGCCCACCCCTTAATAATCATTCCCTTGTTCACATTCCTCTCTTCAAACCCCTCCGGCAGCCACTTGTCATTTCCTTGTTCACATTCCTCTTTCTTTTCCGGAACAACCCATATGAACTCGTAACCGGAAGCTTCGATTCCGCATGCAATCTCGTAAAGCTGTTTATCCGGAAAATGACAAAGGCTTCCAAAGCATATGTACACCACCGAATTGACTCGCTTCGAGTTCAGCCAACTCAGACACTCGTCCCCGCTCACCACGCTCTTTTGACCTCTCTCCGCTTTCTCTTCAATGCTTCTTCTGCATATAAGAGAGGCTGGCCCCACATGCCACGTCTTGTGACCCGTTGTTTTTCGGTAATGTTCAATGTACTCTTCTCCGTCAAGTTCCGCGAAGTTGTTCACGATTAAACCGTAGCTTTTGAGCTCTATTTCCAGCAGTGGTTCCATGAAATAGGTTAATAATTTAGGCGGTGTTGCGTTGAACGTGATAGCGTGAGGAAGATTCGGAATCAAAGAGGAATATTCGGCGGTGGAGTTGTTGGCGCGTGAATTCTCCATGGCGCAGATGGCGAAGAGAGAGAAGCCGTTGAAGGCGAGTCTGGGAATGTTATATTTGTTTGCCACGTCATCGATCCACGGGAACAGAAAATCGGCGACGATGCAATCCGGTGTGTGCTGCTTCACGAATTGCTCAATGGAGGGTTGGAGCATGGTGGTGGCTTGGTGGAGTCTGGCGGTGTTTACGATGTCAGAGACGGCGGAGAGGTTTTCGACGCCGTCAGGGAGGCCTACTTGGCGGGAGGGGAAGTTAACGGTGTGAAGACGGAGGTGAGGGTGAGAAGGGATGGATTTGTGGAGGATTTGGGCGTTGGAAGGAGTGGTGATGATGGTGACGTGATGGCCATGTGAGGCGAAGAGTGTGGCTATGTCGCAGAGAGGAATCATATGGCCAGGTGCAGGGTAAGGAAGGAAGTGAAGTTTCAGTGGTTGTTCTTCATCAAGGTAAATTGCACCCATTGTGGTTGCACTAGCATAGACCTCACTCTGCACGTTCAAATCCAGGTATTTGTACTTGAAACTTCAATTATTATAATCTCAACTTGTATATTCTTTTCTTTTTCCTCTTCAAAAACAACTAAACAAGCCAGGTAGGTTTATAAGGGGACCACTTACAAAATTGTTACTTCTTATAGCTAGGTTTGTATTTTATCATATTTTAAAATTGAATTTTTTAAAGTTTTATATAAAATGAAATTGTACAAATAAATTTAGGTAGTGGGTGAAAAAAAAGGAAAGAAAGAAATAACAAATAACACAAATAAAGAAAATATATGAATTCAAAATTCCTTTATACCACAAATACTATAAAACTTGTGCAAGAAATAGAAAAGTTGAGTCAGACTCACAAATATATTGTAGAAATAATAGAAAAAGGTATGGGACGAGTATGAATTATTAAAATATAATACTAACTTTAGTATTAAAAATGTAAGTGAAACTTATCCAAAGAAACTTTCTCCTAAAATCATTTTCTTATAAAATAAAATCCTATACATTAGAACTCTCTTCTTCTTCTTTTTTACAGGAAAAAAGCCAACAATGGTAAAAGAATCTGTCCATGAGAGCCAGCTTAATAGAGTTAAGGATTAACACCATACATACCCTCGACCCTGGGTAGCAATATATTATGGCGAGGCTAATGTTGTTGGTCAATATGGCTCGCATGGCTACCATTGGATTAGCATCTAATGGGCCTTTCTATGCCCAGTATATTAAAGTATTGTTTCTTTTTAGTTGGGCCTCCAAGCCCTAGAATTTGAATATGAGACATTGCTTAAAAAATCTAAATTGCCCAATTCACTCAATTCAATTTAAGTAAAACATTTACTAAGAATTACAAAATTTATAATAATAATAATAATAATAATAATATTAATCTAAGTCGATAAATGCCAAAATTTAATGTTATGATTATAGAAATAGAATGCTTGAATTCAAATTAATAAAAATAAAATTGTTTTACACAAAGGATCCTAATTAACTTTGTATTGGATTTGGGATGTCAACACTCAAAGGATCTTGATATTTTTAACTTGATATAGTCAAAGTTGGTGCCATCAAAGATTGTTGCTCAATCAAGTGCAGACTAAGGACAACTTAATTAAGCGTAACATTCATCTTCTCGGGGGAAATGCTAACCGTGAGTTGTGTTGCATTATGATTGAAACACTCGCGTTTTTTTTTTTCTCTTTTCAGGTAGCTTATAGGATATGATCCTTATGTTATGACTGGCTTAGATTTTGTTGTGTACTTCCCGTGAATATTTCCTGTCATCTGAGACAATATTTGGAGGTAATGCATGGGAATAAAAGGAAACAAATGTGGCAAGTTATCTGGCTGACGGTGGTAGTCTGGATCATCTGAAACACAAGGAATAAGAAGATTTTTAAAGGAATGGCCCTGAATCTTGAAAACGTTAGAGATTCTATTATTTTTACTTCATGGAGTTAGCTCAAAGTAAAAAGGATTAGATTCCATGCCTGTTTATATGATTAGACGGTGGAACCGCTTTTATACATTAATTCCTATGTATAAAGTAGGGGTGTTCAAAACCGAACCAATCCAAACGAAAAACTGAAAACTACAAAAAAAAACTGAAAACCGAATCAAACTGCAAGAATTTGGTTTAGTTTGGTTTTTTTTT
>JBBMKG010681475.1:0-11051 GCA_037834515.1 Lespedeza cuneata | reverse complement strand
TATATATATATATATAAGCCTTTAGAATGATAATGATTAAAAGAAAAGATCCTAAGAGAAATGAGGGGGAAAAAGTGGTAGGTTCGATCATTCTCACTAATTTCAACGTTTTAAATTTCTTTAATTTGGTAGATTTTTAAAGAGACCGTTAAAACTTTCATTAAAATTGACTAGAATTTACAAAGAATAAAAAATGAATATAAAACAATCGGTAGAAAGCAATGAATTCATCAGAAAAGTCGGAGGTTCAGGCAGCAACTAGCAGCTGTTAGTGGGGTTAGACGACCTTGAAAAGCTGGGGAAAGGGCTTTTGAGTGAGGTTTTGGAGGAAGAAGGGCCAAGTTTTGCGAAATAAAATACTTAAAATCTTTTATAATATGATTTTTGGTTGGGAGAATTTCTCGCCTGAGCCACATTTTTTTTTTCTAGGCTAAAAATCCTGATGCAAAAATTTGCTCTAAAACTTTTATATCTGGTAATGATTTATTTATTTATTTTGCGAAACATAGGTAGTGAAGAAATTCAACCACGAGTTTGTATATCTGATGCAAAACATAGGTAGCGAAGAAATCTCAATTTCTTTACAACCTAACACACATAAATTATCTAATAATCATATATATACAAACAATTAAGCAAGCATACTATCGATAAAAATAATAAACATAAAATACAGCGTTAAAACAATATTTATAAATATTGTACATATATCTTTATATAATGTAAGTAATAAGAAAAAAAAAAGAATAATGCTTAATGGTAGGAATACTATTATGAATATGCAGGAGTGGATAAATTATTATAAATATGTAAACATATATTTATAACACGTGATTAATATAAATAAATCAATATTATTAGAATTTTAACTTGTGTATTGTACAAATTAATTAATTATTTTATATGATTAAAAGTTACAATAAATAAATACTTTTTTATTATAAAAATTGTTATAATAAAAGTTCAAAATAATAAATATTTTAAATATAAATTGCTTTTAAGATTCATGATAAATATGATATCATTGTTTTAGCTAGTTATTATTTATTTAAAAAATATTGAAATATAATTTAGAAATAAATATGTGGATTAAAATAAATAAGAACTTAAAGAAATTCCTACAAATATTCTTGTTGAAAAAAAAAATTAAGATCACTCCAATTAAATAATGGTCTCTAAAAACACACTAGTGTAAGATAGAAATTCTAATTTAATATAGAAGAGTAGATAACTTTTCAACATATTATAAGCTCTAAAGTATTGAATCAAATGCATATAAAGCATTTAACTCAACACTACATGTTTAGAATAATATAGAAATGAAACATATAATCTCAAATTATTCATATTGTATACATTAAAAGAAGAAAAAAAAAAACAGAA
Organism: Lespedeza cuneata; assembly: GCA_037834515.1. Classification (NCBI taxonomy): domain Eukaryota; kingdom Viridiplantae; phylum Streptophyta; class Magnoliopsida; order Fabales; family Fabaceae; genus Lespedeza; species Lespedeza cuneata. Next base: position 9,668 of record JBBMKG010681475.1, on the reverse strand, counting down.
CAGGCACATTCATTTTTTATTTTTATTTTCGATTTCAGTGAGCATAAGCCGGGGGTTAAAGAAACCGGGAGTATCTATAAAACTCTATCAATCTAAGAGTTCAGCACTCAGGATTTCAACACAATCTAAGAGTTCAGCCTAATAAAACAACTTTATATTGATCATACAAATTTTACAATTTTAATACACCTTATTACCAAGAAAATAATTTTCTATTGCTTAAATTACCTGCAACAAATGTTGAAACTTTTCCCGTTGAACTATTCTATAATAACTCAGTCATAGTCTGAAAGAAGGCTACAATTTACAAAGGTATATGGAAACACTTTCTGCACAAGGTAGCCTCTAATCAGACATCGGACTACTAGAGCTCATGTCAGGGTCAAGGTCAGGGCTTTCAGCACACATGTATTCTGCAGCTTTTTTTGGGACGTTGGGAATCACTATGGTTCCGCCATTATAACCATTCATCAGCAATCTCCCTATTTTAGATCGCCACTCTGAAGAATTGTCATCATTTCTTCTGTCATGCATAACTCTGTCACGGTAGTTAAGCATGGTTCCCAGGCCAGTATTTGGTGTCCAACCATATTCCATTAGCACCTTGGACTCTTCTTCACTCAAATCTTCTCCAACCTATGCCACAGACAGGAACAATTGAGCATAGCAAAATATATGCCTTGATTCTAAGAATTCATAGAGGAGCAACAAAATAAGTAAAAGGAAAGACTCTGAAGAACAACTAAGAACAGGGTTTGGAAATTAGATTCATAACCCATCATCCTCTTTTTCTTTTGACTGGATGTTTGGAAATTAATTTCAGGCTCACATGAATTAACATGCTAATTTAAACAACCAAATGTACATGAACCACTTTTGGGCCTTGGCCACTGCATGTCAGTGATGTTCAATCATATAACCAAGAAAGCAAAAATTAATATTCAACCTGCTACTGCATTTGATTCTAATCACCTCGAGAGTACGAAAAACCTACAAAACTAAGCAAATACTTGAAAAGAGGAGATATTGGAAGTTCAAGCAAATTCTCATGATTAGTGAAACACTAAAACTATAAAAAACCTAACAAATGCGTGAGTCAGTTAACCCTGGCTAAAGAGAAAAGGGAAAGCATTAATAATCACTAATAGGCATATGTATGGGTAGCCAGACATTAAATGCAGTAAATCATCCAACAGTGTTTAAAATATGCATGAAAATCATTACCAACAATTCCTTATCCTCAATAATGGAAATCCTGCTACAGGCAGTCAGTTTCATAGCAATCACCAACCGCTTGATCTGCCATTCAATAGGTAAGGATTCTATCAGCTCAAAGAAATAGGTTGCATAACCATATTCAGGGCGCTCCAGTACTATCCTGCATTGAAGTTCAACTCAAAACCAACATCAAGGAATATAATGAGAAGAAAACAAGGAATAAAATAAGATGAACTGTAACAAAAATCAAGCACCTGTTATGTCTCTCAAAAATAAAAATAAATGATTGAAGGTCTCGGCACCAACCCCACTCAACTGGCCATTTTCGAAATTTTAAATATTGTGTCTGTAGCAGAAAAAACGAACATACATAAAATAAGAATCAACTGCAATATAGAGGCAATAATAATATGGACACTGCAAGTTTGTAAGAAATCAATTACCTGCTCCACAAGTGATATTAGACAAGCTAAGCAATAACTAGCTCTTGAAGCCTTTGAGGCACGAGCAATAGGGAATTTTAGATAAGATTGCCGATGAGGGAAAATCTGTTTCCAAATAGAGGGTAAAAATAAATAAATGTAAAGCCATTGATTAAAACCATCGAATGACTCATAAGAAAAATATTTCAATATTTCAGCTATAATATAAATACTGAGGCTTCAGCTTGAGCCAATTTTTATGAACAAATTTTTTTTGGAACTAGTGTTATCCAAAAATGATCTCATTTTATCCTTATATCCTGCAAAATACACTCCAACAGAAGACCTGATTCTATATCCTCATAAAATCCAAACAACTGAGGGGGGGTGGGGAACACAATGGTGCAAGTGTAGTTGTTTCTTTTGGGCCTTTCAGAAAGGTACTGAGTGACTTTGGATTATCTAAAATATTAATTTACATTCATTTCTTTTCTTTCTAAAAGCTCAAGAAAGCCAAGGCTAAACAAGTTTCCCTCATTTTCCCTAATAAATAAATCAGCGGTAAAAACTGTTCAACCAGGGGAAGCATGCATATATGAGAAACAAGAAGAGTGAACCTTTGATCATTCAATCATTCATAGATAACTACACAATCAAGATTCACTACCATTTCTCTTATAAAATTTGCTTTCTCACTTGATCTATCCCTTGAATAGGTTCCATCATAATAACTGATTATTTTGAAAATAATTTCTGTATTTTCAGCTTCTGATGAGCAACTAGTGTGGGGGGTCTTGAGAAGGACAGTGACTCTCTTTTGTTGAAACTTTTGATACACCAAAAACTAAATATAAAAATGTTACACTTTTACAAGAGAATGATTTAACTGAAAATATCTTCCGTGATCTTGTTAATTTTTTAAAAAAGAGCATAATCATACTTCCAAACTAATAGCCATGTCTGACATGTATCCATATTGGACACTGTATTTGTGTGTGTGGACACTTCAAAACTCTTGATAGTACTTTAAAATTTTTCTTACTTTTATTTCTTCAACTTTTATATCAGTGCAGAAGTGAATATTATATTATACTAACTTAATATGTTGTATTATAGTCATGTCATATCCATGTCTGTGTATGACAAAACAATCTATTTATCTGTAGTTATGAAATGAAATGAGAAGGCAAACAATTAATACATTGTAAATAAACTAATATCTTAAATTAGTTTGAGCCTGAAATGAAAGGGAAAACCATTAAGGAAGACAATATAATTATGGAATGTTCTTCACCTTGGTCATCACAGCCTCAAGCTCTGAAAAGGTATCTTCAGAAAAGGATTCCTCCAGAGCTTGATCATCCTCTGTCTCTCCATAAAGTTTAATTTCATCAACTAATACACCTTTGTCAAGCAATACCTGCCAAATAGCATTTCAAAGATGCTTGATATAAATTCCAAGTTCACAGTGACTGTACTCAAACTAAGATATAGTACCTGCAGGAGGCCAGGAGCATCCTCCTCTAGTGCTTCTTGAACTGAATCACTGCAAAACAATTTAACAGTTGGGATAGTTATTACAAAGTTGCCATAATCATTATAAGAATTTAATGGGTATGCACTATCAGTGTAAAAATTGTTCACTGTCACCAATTAAAAATCATGTTTGGTCTGACTTGTAATGGTAGTTATTATCAAAGTCGATAAACTCATCATACATGATAGTTTGTGATTGGATGACAGTATAAAGATACTTTACAACATTAGTGCATATCCTATTTTCTCTTATTATAATGGATAGTTTAACACAACAGAATTGGCTAGTACGTGGCTGTTTTTTTTCTTTTTCGTCTACAGTTGATGCTTGAAGGGTCAGCAGACTTTGAAAAGGTAGAGCTTGATATAGAGGAAGAAGGCTTAGTCTTCTTCAAAGATGGGTGGCTGGAAGAAATATTCAAACTAGAATCCGCTCCAGCCATAAGAAAATTTAGTCGGTCAATTAAGTTCATATGTTCTGTTTGATCATCATGATATTCATTATGAACTTCCCATTCCCTTTTTACATTTGGGAGTTCGACAGAAATGCTAACCGTAGGATCCTTGTTAACATTGTGGTTTTCACTATAATCCCAATCTTCATCCTTGACTTTGACAAAGGTTGGAGAAGTTGAATGACTTGGGCCATCATTATTTATAGGTGTAACATCGTCTTCTACATGAGAACCAAATTGCATGGCTATTCCTCTGGATTTTAATATATGGTCATCTTCTTGAAGGCCAGCTGAAATTACTGATCCTGTGGATTTAGATGAGGCATAATCAGTTAATAAAGATGGTCCAGATGTGGCCCCGAGCGGTAGTGAAGTATTACTTCTGTCTGGTATGTCATTACAATGATCTGCAGCCACTGTTTTCCCATCAGCAGAATTAATCTCTTCATTTTCTTTTTTAACAGTTTGTTCCATGATGGTTTCCGACAAGCCTCCATTACTACCCTGTAACAAAAGTTGCAATTTTGATGAAGAGATCCAAGCATGATAAAATAGTTTGACTTCACACCTGAGAAACCAACGAGTTTATTCTAAGAGTATTTGAACCCAATATCTAATAACATCCTATTGGAGGTAACTTGGAAGGAATAGTGCAGGCATGTGAATTTGAATTAGAAAAGAAAATGAGCATATGAAGTAAGAACACAAGACATAATACATTAATACCATGTGATATCTCTAGTTTTTGTAAATCACAAACTAGTTCTTAACTAATACAAAAGCCTAGGGAAAAAGTCCTCTACTGATAGCCCCAAAAAATTCTGTGGTTTGAATCATTTGATCAGATTATTCCTGGTGGTGCCCAAACCAATTCTAATTTTAACAGAATAAAAATGTGGAATTTCTTTAATATCCATCCCAATTGTTTGTCTCAAAGAGCAGCAATTCATCTTCCCTACAGTATATATTGAATTGAGCAAGGCCCATAAAAAATTGAAGGAAAAAATTACAAGAAATGAGGTGCTGGTTAGTGAGTAATAAATTGTGCAAGAAGTGGTGATTCATTAATCAGTAACCATTCTTCAAATATTTTTAATGTGGATAATTGTTCCTGAAATGAAAATATTAATTTTTATTCAAATGATTCGTGTTTTGCAGCCTAAGAGAAGAAAACACATGCATTATCATAATCAAGGATGGAAAGGAAATTTGAAGAAAAAATATTATTATATGAAGTCAAGAGGCATTCCAAAGTGATAATTTGTTTATAATTATCAAGAATTAATGCTAAATCGCCAGGTAATAAGCTAGCACTTGTTCAATAAATATATTAATCTACTAATACGAAACAAAGGCTAAAAAAGCACCAAAAGTGAGTTATGACATACTTCCTCAATCTTTCAACTAATAGAAAAATAATAATAATAAATTACCTCAAAAGCTGTATCTGATAATCCTGGAAGCTTCCTGCAATAACAAATATATTATTTTAATCATATTTAAAAGACCAAATCCTATCTAGCTTCTTCAAACACAAAAATTTCACTTTGGTTCTTCACAATGGGAAAAATATGACATTCCATATTTGCATTGTAATAAATTTGGTGGTTCAGTTACAAAAATGTTTGAACCGAATCAGAATTTTATTTATTTATTTTGTTGTTAAAAGGAACTGAAATGAATATGCAAAAAACTGAGAGGAGAGAAGGGGTTGAGCTATTAATCTTTTCAAATTTATACACAACCATTCAAAGTTATTGCATCTGCATATCAAAAAAGAGAAAATACCGTGTAAAAAGAGCTAAAAAATTTGCAGAAATGCATTTAAAATCCATTTTTTCATTTTTTTTTTTTTTCTGAAAATATATCAAGTGTCATTTGGTTACAAGTCATTCAAATCCCTTCCAATTATTCAACTCTCTAGCAAGCTTATTACAAGTCCCTTCCACTTGTCATGCATGATATGTTTTTGGGTTTGCCACCCACTACAAACAAAAAAATGCAATAGAACTCAGTTGACACTTTCTATAACGAGAGACATCCACCCCAAATATTCTCGTAAATCGTAATAGTATTGCAATTAATGAGAGAGTTAGACCAATACAATTATAGGGATTATGGATTATTAATTATTGTGGACTAGTGTTTCTATTTTTAGAGATACACCTATGAAATATGAATAAGATATAGTTTTCCAGCAGTAGTCCTCTCCCTCCATTAACAGTGTTAACTTATTCTGTGTTACCATCAATATTTATCTAATAATTTTGCTTCTTCATTTGATGCTTGGCAACTTAAAAAACAAATTTAAGAGGGTAAAATGACAAAAAGTATGTGAATAGCCAACCAAAGAGAAAAAATATTAACAATGAAGTACCCAGCTAGCAGCATCCTTAGACGTTCTTTCAATATAATATGATCTAGATCATCAACAATGCCTTCATGAATCTCCTTTTTCACCTTTGGGGCAGGAAGGTCTAATTGAATAGATTCTTCTCTACCCACGTCAACAGCAGTCGAAGGAATCTCATAATCTTCAACCTTTATAGCGGCACGACCATCAAAGGCAGAAAGTGTCGGACACCGAGCTAAGATGCTAACATTAGCACTGGTTTTCTCAACTCTGCTAGCATCAGTTTCATATGTGGGACACATTACCTGTTCAAAACAAGGGCATAATCACAGTTGAGTCTTCTAACAGTTGAAACCTATGCAAATGACACAAAACTGCCATTTTTAACCAGCAGTCACTGCCCAGTGCCCTTTTATAAAAAATAATATTGATTGAACCAATTACAACAATTATTATGTAGACCTTTCGTGTAAAATTAAGAAAAATTAAACAATAATCAGTATATGATCAGGTGATTTATCCTTGGGGTGTGTTTGGTAGAGAAATAGGTGAGGAATAGAGTACTGTTGAAAATAATCGATTGTTTTACACTACATGCATGGGTACTGCTGAAAATCTCACTGGTTTTGCAAGGAAAGAAATTGGCATAGGACCCACTTTTTTTTATCCTCTTCCCTTCTATTTTGTCGATACCAAACAAGACAAGTTTCCAATCTGTTAACTTGTCCGCTCACCCTACTCTCCTTGAATTTCTATGCCACAGAAAATAGCCTCAGTTTATTTTAAAACAATATCCTGTGCTACTTTTAGGCACATTATTTGACTTCGAAATGATGTTGAATTAATGTAACATTTCATGTGCATGACACCAGTGATGGTATAATAGGACAGTATCCTCATATATTTGTTATCAAATATTCAGAAAACACGCAAAAGGAAATTCATTTATAACAGAATTCAAAATATTTTGAAACATTTTGCCAAGAGGAAACGTTATAAAATCATTAACAAAACACCAGAAAGAATTCACCAGGATGTCCTTTTGTTGGATAAAAGAATAAAATTGTTAGAAAGAATGAGAAATAGTCATCCACTCAACCTCATCCTCCATATTTTTTTCATAACACGCCAGGGAAACACACGTACATAGATGCGATGCAATGGAATGCAATAAGGCTAATCTCTCAAGTATGTCTAACAATGAGCTACACACACTCACAGAGACACTAAACCAGAAAATATAACTCTATCCTCAAACAAGTACAAAGACAAAAACCGAAAGTTTGAAACACAGGTCATTACTCAACTAAGTGCACCACGAAAGCACATAAATAGGGCATCTCCATAAAAATTGGGCATCTTCACTGTTTCTTTCAGAGAGCAAGCCTGGCGCAACGGTAAGTTGCACCTTGGTGCCCGGTTGGTCATGGACTGGAATTCAAAAACAGCCTCTTTGCATATATGCAAGGGGAAGACTATGAATATTTACCTTTCCCCATACCTACTCAAAATGTAAGGAGCCTTAGGCACTAGAGCACATTAGTTTTCACTGTTTGTTTCAATGACTCAAAAACGATCAATAGAAATCACTTCAAATCATCCTCAACCAAATGCACCGAATCATTCAACCATGGTTTTAAAAACCAGTCCGTGGCCACAATTTTGACCACAATTGTGGCTGAATCAACCAAATTTTACTACCAATTTAAAACCTTGCATTCTGCACATAACATATTGCGGGAAAAAAAAAATAGAAAAAAAGAAAGGCTTTTGGCAATGCAAAATCTCTGTAACTGAATAACACTATCATACATATCTGATTTTTAGAGCAAAGAATGTCTTTTGACAACAAATTGCTAGCGTTCAAATTAGCAAAATGCATATAAAAAATAAATAAAAAAATAGTGATAATGATAAAAAGAAGAAGAATTTACCTGAGGATCGGCGTGGTGGTGTTCGTTTTTGACGAGAGAGGGCATTTGGAGATTTGGGGAATGTGACAAGGGAACGTGCTCATGAGAAGGGAGAGCAGAGTCTAGTGATTTTGAATCCGAAACGAAAGAACAAGCCATGTTTTGGAACAACCCAAAGAGATTTCTGCAATCATTAAGGTGTGTCAGTATATTCTTCTTTAATATATAATTAAACTAGTCAGAGTATATCCAGTAATAATAAATACAGAAAATTACAAATTGGCTTATTTAGATGTTCTTAATTCTGATTTTTTATTAATTGAGAATAAAAAATGGTTTTTTCTAAATTTCATTTGTTGAAATTTAATACATGTTGAAAAATAAACTTGAACTAATTAGTTTGTGGTAGAAATTGATTTTGAAGAGCAAATTTTTCATAAATGAAGTTTGAAATTATTTTTTATTTGTAAAAATTAAAAGAAAGTGACAAAAAATTTACAATTACTCACACATTTTATTTAATGAGCATAACATAACAAATAAATATGATGGTACGATGTTCTTTGTTTCAGTTGGGTCCCCAGCGTATTGAACTGGGCTAAGTTATTGGGTTTGGGTTAAGTTAGATTGGGTTTGATTTGACCCAATAAAACGTACAAATGGATAATGGTTGACCGGCCGTTAAACTTTAACTATTTACTACTACTACTATTACTACTACTACTACTAATAATAATAAATAATAAATAATAATAATAATAAATAAATATATATTATTATTATTGTTATTTTTCTATGTTAGAAATCCTAGTGTCCTCTGATTTTTAATATACTGATGAAATATTAATTTCAATCTCGATATGTGATTATTTCTAGCTTAAATATTTTTTGTATATATGGTTACTCAAACACAAATTTTCATACTAAATAAAGTATATATCCACATATAAACAGAGAAAACCTTATATTATTGTGCTAACTTTATATGTTATTACAAATGTTAATTTCATTCACGAATTAACTTTTTTTTAACTTAATATAGCGAACTCATATTTTTTTTAATGATGGTAATAACTATTGAATATAGCTATCAATCTTTGTCATTATCATAATGCACTTTAGGTTTATTTCATGGTAGGTTCTAGGATAGGAAACATTTTCAAGTCTCTCACCATGAGAAAGAAATAAAGGCCATAAGATCTAAACTTTTTTGTAATCAATGGCTAAAATTAATTAGGATTTACCTAGATTACATGTACTAAATTAAAATTTAAATGTTACACATAATCCTAATTTCATGTTATCACTACGACAACAACAACCCACGAAAGCAAAGGAGTGCGGTGGCACCTTCGAGACTACCAAGCGGCACAATCAAGGTGGTGCTGTCGTGATTACGAAGTAGTATGAGCATGTGGTTGGCGTCAAGACTCCTCGGTGAGGTGAGTGTAATGGTGGCATAAAAACTTCTGCGGCATCGAGACTTCTTGGAAAGCGAGCGCAGTGGTGACGTCGAGGCTCCCTATAACACGAACACGACATCAATGTCAAGCCTCCCTACAATGTGAGCGCAGTGTCATCGTCAAGGCTCCTTGAGAGCAAAATTGTGAAATGTCACGCCGTCACCATCGGAGCTTCTTGCTAGTGTGAGAAGACCATTATTCCTCTGCAAATCTACGACGGTGTTTAATTACAAAGAAAAGATATAACTTTTTGTTGATTTGTTTGGGATGAATTTGATGATTATTTTTAATTTATTTTTTATAATTTC
>JBBMKG010681474.1:0-11050 GCA_037834515.1 Lespedeza cuneata | reverse complement strand
TGCTTTGGCAACAAAAAAGGTTGTATGCGTGCTGAATCAAGTTGTCAATTTCGTCCACACCCATTTTATCACATAGCTTTTGTGCTATTTTCTTCCTCTTGGGTCGGTGAGACTAGGTCCTTTTATAGAAGATTTGGTGGGCCTAGAGAGTTCAGTTCTGGAGAGGATACAGAGTTATTGAAAGGGATTCTTTGAGTGAAGAAAGAAAATGTCAACAATGGATCTGAGGCAAGCGTTAGGTGGACTTCTCACTCTCTCTATGTTCATAATGTTGGGTAACATGATCAAGAAGGATCATTTTGATTCCATGTATGATGTAAGTCACCTTATTCACCTTTTCACTTTAATTATTATAACATTGGTTACTTTCTTTTTGTATTCCTTTTTTTGAAAAATTGTGGTTTGATTATACTTGGTCTTCTTTTATCATTAAAGATTTTGTGTATATGGATTTATATATTTTACCATACAATTTTTAAACGTGATGATAATTTCCCTGTTTTTTTAAATCGGAACATGTTTGTTAATTAAGGGACAAGGAACAATAATTTTTTATTCATTTTAAATAATCAGTGATTTAGAATCTTATCTTAATATAAGAAAATAATGTTACCTTAGTATGTGTACATTAGAGAAGGGTAACATAATGAGTGGAAAAAGTATTTTGTAATTGACAACCCTTTCTTTTTACTAAATTTTTATGACCGGCCATAAAAGATCTATCCTTCTACTTGGGCTGGTCTAATGGGGATATTTGTTTGACCGATCAAGCTTCATACATATATATATAACAATGTAATTGTACATAGACTAGAGATAACACCTGGACAATCTTTAACTGAAAACGAGTCTATTTTCTTCTTTTTTTTAAATTTCCTTTTTTGTGTGTGTTCATAAAAGATGTAAAATCTTATCTTACAATCGAAATTCACATATTATGAAAAAGAAGTTATATTATATATAAAGGCACCAGTGGTGCCGTGCATTACATGTACACCACCTCATGTGAAATAAATGCCTACCTATGAATATTACAATTCATGTGTAGGGCCGTTTATCGGAAATGGGGATAGTACGGGACGATTATTTATCTCTAAATTTTTATGGATTACGAATATTATGATGCTCACCCCACCCCATGTCGTCTCGCCTTGCACCTATCATACATATATTTTTATATTTAATTAAATAGTCATATTATATTATATATAATTTGTTTATTTATAAAAATATAATTATATATGTTTTTTAATTTTATGAGTAACATTAATAGTACTAGAGAGTAGTGAAGTGGAAGCTTACAGCATTCTATTATCTTATCCATTTGTATTGTTTTAATTTACAATATATAATTATAATATAATTAATTCTTTTTACAATATAAGCTAATTCTTTTTAAATCAGCGCATGATATCCAAGTTTAATTAAAAGTATTTGTTAAGTGATTAGGATCTTAACTTAAAAATCACTATATTGAATGATTAATTCTCTTTATGATGTTTATTTATGACTTAAGTTTAGATAAATTAATGTTATATATACTTGTTTTTAATATCATGTGTTGATTTTTATTTTTATTTTTTTGTTTTTTGGGTAACCATGGATAGCATTGATATGAAGTATGTATTGTTGAAATATATTCATATTTTTAATGTTATATTTAATTATTTAAGAATAAATTTTCAATTTGCTTATAATAATTTTTTAATTAATATATATTTGTTGATTGGTTAACTTTACATACGAGTATGGATCATGGATACGGGTATTAATATATAAGTATCTAACGGGTACGGAAATAAAAATTAAAGAAGTTGCTATCTGCGTAAGTATAAAATTAAGTATGAGTATTATTTTTAAACATATGTGAATTGGTAGTTAGAGGGTTTATATCCACATCTTCCCCTTCTCTTTTCGTCTTTGGATCATTGAAGCACTATCTGACTCCTGAAATATAAAATTACATTCCATTAGTAGATATGTATATTGTTCTATCTCTAATTTTTGTCCCAAATGTATATATTGAATGATGAAGTACTCACATATCATTATTGGGAAGTAACTAAAGAACTTTTTTACACTTAACAAAATGAAGGATAATATTCAAGCAACACCAGCTTCTGAGCATGTCTCTGCATCAATCGCTGAACAAAAACTTGCAACTGTTTCACACCTTAGTCAAAAGACTCTGAAGCAAAATGCTCAAGGACTGAAACCATGTAGGATCCCTCTTGCACTTGGTAAGTTCTCATCCTTCATCTTCTATGTGGCTTTTGTTATTGAATGCATAATTATTGAGAACTCAATACTGTTACTGTTCATGACTCATTTTTTTGGACTTGTAGAAGAGGCACAACAATCTAAAGGTTTCATCACATTCTCCTTATCAAATGGCCCTGAGTATCATCTCTCACAAGTTTGTTTGTTGCACCACTCTTTTTTGCTTCTTTTTTTTTGTTTATGTAACAATCTTTCCGATGGAAATTAATTTTTAATAATGTTTCAATTCCTACATTTTCTTTTCTCCATTTTTTTTATTTCTGAATTTACCTCTTGAGATGGCTTTCACAGATTGCTGATGCAGTGGTGGTTGCAAGAATCCTGGGAGCTACTCTTGTGCTTCCTGATATTATTACCAATTCGGGATATAGCATGTGCGTGCTCTATATAACACAATAAGTTTCTGTTTGAAGTCATTTCTATTTTTATTAAACTTATAGAGACTGTTTCTCTATAAACTATACACAAGTATTTCTTTATAGCTTTGTTTTGCCAAAAACCATTCCATTTTCATAATATGCTTTAGATTTTTCGTATTGCCCTGCTGAGGAAAGAAGTTCTTTTGTCTGAAGTAGTTTATCATCTGAGCCTTGGATTTCACAAATTACCCCAATAAAGTTAGATTTACCTTTCTTCACTAATTATCAAGCCATACTTTTGTGAGGAATTACTAACCTTTTTCATATGAGTCATTTAAATAATTTCTAGTGCTTGATAAATTTCTCAGGACGGGGTTCATAGTGGTGCAGAGTTTGCCTCATAAATTTGGGCACATTCAATGCACAACTCTTGATTTCATTTGTTAATTTGATTAATTATTTGCAACATTTAGCATACTACACAACTTTCCGCAAGATCAATTCATCATGTTCTAACTTGTATAAAATTCTTAACATATTTGACTTCATTTCAGGAACCTCGAAGATATTTATGATGTTCAGAATATTATCAATAGGCTGGAAAGGGTGGTGAGAGTAACAAGGATACTTCCTGTATCCAATGGAAACCTACCAATAGTGAAGGTACCTAACAGGGCCTCACAAGACCATATTGTAAAGAAAGTAAAGCCAATATACAAAGCAAAAGGAATTGTGAAGATTGAAACATACTTTCCCTCAGTTAGTCCAACAAACGCAGGAAATAAGAAGAGCCTGGACATATTTTCATGCCAAACAATGTTTGGAACTCTTCAGATACAATCAGATATACAAGAAATAGTAGACTCTATGGTCCAAAAACTACAAAGTTGGAGCCAGAACTCAAATGGCCAGTTCATTGCAGTGGATTTGAGAACTGATATGATGGGAAGGGAGTGTCACAAAAAAGATGCCACAGGAAGAAAACTTTGTCACCAGCCACAAGAGATTGGTGAATTTCTGAAGAAGGTTGGATTCAGTCCAGAGACTACTGTTATTTATGTGACTCAGACCAAATGGAGTCATGATCTTGATGCTCTTAAAGATATCTTCCCAAAAACCTATACCAAGGTAGTTTTACTATGACTTCTCGTTGAGAAATTGATTTTGATTTCTAAATCAATTGATTTAAAACAATTTTAGGTAGATTAAAATATTATATCAATTTTTACTGCACATAAATTACATTATTTCAAAATCAATTTCATTCAAAATCAATAATTAAAATGCTCACTCAAAAACAAAATTCACTTTTTCACTGTTCAATGAAGTTCTGCATATCTTTTTGCTTCAACAGGGAAGTGTAATGGCAGAAGAAGACAAGAAGGCAAAGTTTCGGAGCTCTGAATTTGAGAAGCTTATTGATTTTGAGATATGTTCAGAAAGTGATGTGTTTGTGCCCTCTATTCCTGGCCTATTCTATGCTAATGTTGCTGGGATGAGAATTGTGTCAGGGAAAAACCAGATACTTGTTCCTGCTGAAATAGCTGGTCCATCAGCTTCAGCCGCGGATTACATGTCTCCTTATGTGTCCCAGAAGAACCATTTTGCTTATGAATGCTTTTGTTAAACTACCTCTGCTCTCTATGTTTGGTTATGCAAATGGTATGTTTAAGCCAAACCAATTTGAGCAACAATAGTTATCGTTAAAATAAAAAGTGTGTAGCAATATTTCCAATCCCTTGAGGAAGTTTATCATGTGTAATCTCTGCCTGCCATGTTTGGATATTTTGGATAATTTGTGTTCTATAAACAGTTGCAAGATAAGAAAACAAATAAAATAAATTGAATTTTAAGTTAAATTAAACTCATGAATTTAAACTATTACAGAAGAGAAAATAATAAATACACTAAGAGTTTAAAACTCCTTATTCATCTAATCATAACTTACCTTTTATAATAATTATCCTAAAAATTATATCAATCCTTATTCTAATTTGATTGTGTTAAATCTTTTTAACTAAAACTCTTTCTGAAAACTCACTCAACCATAAAACTCTTTATAAAGACTCCTTATTAACTATAAAAATATATACATCTTATTAAATTAATTTTAACTCAAAAAATTTTATTGTGCTTCATTTTTATATATATATAAATATATACATCTTAACATTTATCTAAACAGGACCCCATGGAGCCAAAAAAGTGTTGGCAAGGCCTTAGAGAAGCATTGCTATTTCATTTGTCATTTCATAAACTTGAGACAATTTAAAGAAATTTTTCCAAGTGGTAAAACCGGCTGCATAATAGCATAACCATATATGTACCTTATACAATTAAAATATAATAATATGCTTAACCAAATAATAAGAAACCTGCTCCTATTCGCGAGTTCAACTCGTGCTGGCACTAGTTGAAGATAACACGGACACGATAAATATATTAATAGTAAGCCGTGAAATTCAAACACGGTTTTTCATTGTACTTTAAATTAACTTCGAAAGGAATGATTAGAAATACTAAATTTCTAACTCAGAAGTAACTGAAATCCAAACATTGTCCAGAACAAACCAAATGAAATCATCCATACCTTTACAAATTTCCAAATCTGCAAAATATTAATCAGCATTTGTCAAACTTGGTACATTTAAAAATAAATAAAAAACCAAGACTAGCTGAGATTCCGTATATTCTTGTTAGAACCTAGGTATAAAAGAAATCCAAATTTCTCTTCAAATAAAAAACAATGTTAGATCAGTAGAAAGATAAACTTGTTCGTGTTCAGTATCCAATCCATTATATGCCGACAGTCGCAACAAAAGAAACAGCAGAATGTTTGAAACAGCACGACACCATATTTGACTATTGAGATTCCTCAGCTTCCTTCCCTCTAGAAGGTCGACATTTTGAGAAAACATTATTGATGGGAGTTGTTGGCACCGGTATCAATTTCCCAATCACAGCAAGAGGCCAACTGAAAGTATGAATGGAAGAGTATGAGCAGAGAAATCCTGTGAACACTTGTGCATAATAAACCTTGGAGTCTAACACATGCTTAAAAACAATATAAACAATCAATTTGACATTTCTAGTTTTCATCAAGGACAATCTCAGAATATTTGAAAAGGAAGCACACAAAGAACGGGATACAATATGATTAACTGACCTAATCACTCCAATAATGACACAGATGAGCCACTGCTTCCAATTAAGCCTCACAGTCGTAGTAAACTTGCCAAGAAATTCAATGATGACAATCTGAAAAACAGTTGCAATTTTGTGGTGTTCTTAGAATAATTTCAGAGAAGGCTAAAAAACCACCAGAGGACAGTGTTAACAAGACTAACCTGAAGCACAACAGTTAATGCAATAATACCCATAAAGAGGTAGTTTCTCGTGACTCCTTTAAATATGTTGAATTCATCTGGCTTTCGTGCATTAAATTCATTGAAGATCTGCAGGATGAAAGAATTGTCTTGGTCAAAGCTTATTAGTTATTGCTATAAGTTTCCTTATAATTTTATCCAATAAAAAATGTATTACCAATATGAATTATTTTCTCTCTAACTATTTATCAAAACTTAAATAACTATCAAATATTCTAATTATTTTCCCTCTCATTTTCTTGCCTATAGATTTTTTATTGACTGCCACCCCCTGCCAGAGCCCCAAGTCCCACTTAGTTTCAACCATGGAAATGGGTGGGTGATCAGCTGCAACTAAGCTCCCACAACCAAAGCCACACAACTCAGGGAGGAGGATGGGTACTCAAGCCACACCAATACCACATAAGTTTCCAGAATCACAATAAAATAAACACCAAACTATTATCTTTGTGTGGTGGTGGTGAAAATGGATGTAACCCGGAAAAGAGAGAGTTGTCCAAGGAGAATCATGGATCTTTGCATGGGAGCCATCTGAAAAGTTAGAAAGGTTTCCTTGTGGATAGGAGGGAGGAAGATGAGGCAAAAAAAATGGATTTTAGATATGGAAGCAGAGGACAGATGGAATGGGCTGAACTCTTTTCTTGATCCAATGGGTCAAGCTCAACAGAAGGTGGTGAAGGACTATGATAGTACTTGCCAAAGTGCTGTCCTCACGTGAGCCATTGGATCACAGTTCAGTAGCAGAGGCATCGATATTATCAATTACTGTATGTTTTAACAGCCAAAAATATAGCTGAAAGGAACTCACATATTTGTCAATGACCCAGGTGGAATGGAAGCTAAATTTGGTGGCAATGGTCAGGTTGTCTAGGTCATCATGCTACAATCAGCTAGAATCTCAGTGGGACTTTATTTTCAGCAGACAAGTTGTCCCACCTTGAGTTTGAGGAGAAGGTGAACTACATACCCATTACTAATAGTTAGTTGCAGTAGTTAGTTGGATTAGTTGGCTGAAGAAACAAGGCACATTGCCCACAAATAAGAGGGGAGATGGAGAAAGAGATCATTTTGTCAACCGTGAGAGAACTAAGGCCTCTAGACATTGGGAGGTGAGGACTCTCAAAGTTCTGCAAATTAGCACTGTATTCAGGAGAGAAATCTTGTAATCTTTTTAATAAGGTATCACACAATATCAGGTTTCTACCACCTACTTGATATCACCTAAGTTATGAGATAGATTCATTGAATCAAATGAATCGTGTGAGGCTAATATGACATTAGTCCTGCCATCAAGCATAGCACTATCTGTAACTACCCATTAACAGGTCATGAAGACTTACTTGACAGAGAACAAATGCATTGAATATCAAAGTGTTCTTCACTTTGATTGCATGGTCATTGTTGTCATGGGTCAGACCCAGTATGCTTCTACCTCGGAAATTGAGTACAAGCAAGACAGACACTTGGTACATCGCCTGAAAAACTCAAACATCATTGATGATTTAGAAACAATAAATACATCATTTGTATTAACCATAATGATGAAGTTTCAAAATCCTGTAGTTGGCTGCTTGTGGGTGGCCAACTGTGCAGCCAACTGATAAATAAATCTGTACAAAGTACAATAACATAAAGGGTACTAATAAATGAGAATCAGAACTCACCTGTATAAGCAAATTCCTCCACATAATATTTGTTATGAGAGGTTCTCTGAAAAGCATGGAAACTATAGTCAATTCCATCTCATAAAACAGCCAAGCACATAGGCATCATCTATTGTTTTGATAATAGAACTGTAAGCTAAACTGTCCCATTAGTCACAAAGCAGTTGTATCTTCTCATGTAATGAGAGAATGATACAAACACAAAATAAATACACAGAATTTGCATAACTTTAGTAGTGCATGCACTGTTCTTCAACTGATTATAACCTTCAATTCTTTTAAGGACATGTCATCTTTGGTTTTGTGCAATATTCTCTTCAAATTTTTTTCTGTTATAACCAAGATAATAAAGCTGCAAACTGAATTAACCTATTATTCACAAATGCATTCTGCAAATCCATGCATACATACATGAATTCTGCCTTCACTAGCAACTGTTTTTTTTCTTCAGAGGAGGGTTTTTTGCTTAACTTAAACTGAGTGGATTGCATTTAATTTAAATTGATTATACCCTTCAACTTTTGTATTCCTTAAGGGATATCTCGTCCTGGTCTTGCATATGGATACTGTCCTCTCTCTTCTATTAAAAGAACCAAAGACAACAAACAGAAAAAGAATTGGGTTTTCCAACTGGGTTGACATTTTTCCTAATTTTCCAAGCACTGTGTAATCCTACAATAATATATCAAAAAAATTCCATGATCTGAAGTACTCAATAATTATCAGAAAAATTAAATTCTCACCTTCGACCCACTGGAAGTCGATCCATGAGATGATTAGTTGGTGGTTCAGTTGCCAGGGCTAGTGCTCCCAGTGTATCCATGATTAGATTTACCCAGAGAAGCTGTAGCAAAAGCAGATAAGATTTTTAAAGTCATCCTGGCTTAATAAGGGGGCATAACCCAGAGCAAGAAAGAGAAAGTCAACCTGCACTGCATTTAATGGGACATCACCAGATGAAACAGCAGCAACAACATTTATCACTAGAGCAGCCACATTTACTGTAAGCTGAAACTGGATAAATTTTTGAATATTTGCATATACAGACCGCCCCCATCTGACAACCTAAAATTGTGGAGAAACAAGATTGTCATCATGAGTTGCAATTCAAATATCCAATCCGATGAACCTCAATTCTATATAAACATGTCATTGTACAGTCAAGTACTGAAAAAGTGAATTTCTACTTATGACAAAATCTCTCAAAGTAGTACTAACCTTCACTACTGAAGCAAAATTGTCATCCAAAATAATGATATCAGAGCTCTCTTTGGCAACTTCTGTACCTTGGATACCCATTGCAAGACCTATATCGGCCTATATTCCGAAAGTGTATAGAATTACCAAAAACAGAAAATAAAAGTTAGTTTACTTCATTAGAATAGAAACTTCGCATTGTAATTATAGTTCAAACCCTTAAGATTAGAATAAAAATGACACAACGTAAGCAGAGTATCATTACTAAGATAAGCATAGAAGTCGCATAATAAGATTAAATGTACCATTACAATCAATGTCATCATTGTAATGGGTACTTACAAACAATACAAGAACAAGCCTCAAAAAATGTAAATACTATCCAAACCTCATGAAGTGCAGGAGCATCATTTGTTCCATCCCCAGTTACAGCCACAACATGACCCTTCCTTCTCAATGCTTGTACGAGAAGTAGTTTGTCATTGGGAGAGGACCGTCCCATGACCTGTTACACAGTATTTGCAATAAATGTTATTTACAAACAATATACCACCATAAAAGCACAGAAACAAGGATGTCATAGTAATTGGATTCTACCGATATCCTTTCAGCAATTGCATCTCTCTCTGAATCTGACATGCCACGGAATGTTTTTCCTTCAATGATGTTTGGCTCAGTAGCATCAGCAAGTGAATTTAGTATTCCACATTCCACAGCAATTGCTTTTGCAGTTTTCACATTGTCACCAGTGACCATTTTCACCTATGATTACATATCCAAACCCCAAAAATAAAAGTTGAATATCAATTAAAACTGCATTACCAAAGCATATCGTGTTTCTTACTTAAATGCTCAATTTGCTTGATCTTGGAGGAAATCAAATAAAGCTAATATTGGTTTTTGAAATCTTAAAGGTATCATTCAAATGCAACGAAACAACATATTGGGTCAGTGCAGTGAAAAAATGGTACTGTAAACACATTGCCTTTGAAAGGATCTTAAATCTGTTAATTTATGTAACCTAAAAATACATGATTTATCTCTTTCTAAGTTGAAAGTAATCAGTAACATAGTCAATCTAACAAAACTTCAATCTGTTTTTCTTTAACAAGATCCCTATGGAACAGTCCAATTCAAGAGTGATAAAATAAAGTGTCAATTGTGTTTTCAAATAGACACAATGGCAGAGTGGTCGGATCAAATTCATTAAAACTGCCATAAGAATGTCATGGAATGGCATGGCAAGTTTTTTTAATGGCAATAGCCATACCAATAGGTCATGAGTGAAATAGTTGTTCAAGTGAAATAGTTGTTTAAAGATGTGAAAACCCTTTCATCTTCCCTCACACAGCTTATGGCATTCTCTTATCCTTTGAAATTCATAACCTCTATTAGAAAACTCTCCTCGAGTCAATAGTGCATCTGCTATTCCATCAATTCATCCATATGCAACACATCTGTTCTCCCTCAACATCCATGTTGAGTGGGGGTTTCTCCAGCTAGCACCCTTCTGTTAGGTAACGGAAGTTGTCTCCCTGTCATTATTTTCTTTTTCTTTTGGTTGAAACCCAGACCTGCTCTTCTCCCACTACACAAACATGCTCCTATGAATAGAACCATACCCATAATGCACAAAATACCTTTGTGTCTCACAATAACAGAGGCATACTTCTGTTTTCTCATTTTTGTCCATGTCTTCCTTAATGGAATGGGTGTAACCCAAGCATCTAGAACATAGCAGGCCCATTTCACTCAGATTTTTAGTCTTTTCTGCTTGTTTATGACTAAAGATACTTTTGGTGTGTTTGATATGATAAAATATGATCTATTTATGTTTATTAATCATGTTTTGGTTCAGATTAATTTTGAGAATAATAGCTCCTTTAGTCAGTTGATAAAAAATAAGTATCTTCATAGGAGACCAAATAACTTCCAAAATCAATTGTATAAAATACCTTAACCCCAGCTTTTTGGCAAAGTTGCACTGCATTTTTGACACCAGGTCGACAAGGATCCTGAATTTTAACACATAAGAAAAATAAGAATATACAAAAACATAGAAACTTAACCAGTGGTAAAATTTTAAAGTCTGATGCTGTCAAACATACACTTCTTCTATGAAGTAAAGTCAAGGGCTGGGAGAAAGGTGTAGTAAAAAAAAAAA
>JBBMKG010681473.1:0-11043 GCA_037834515.1 Lespedeza cuneata | reverse complement strand
TGTGTGTGTGTGTGTGTGTGTGTTTCAAGTTATGTTTTGAAGAGATTTTATTTCATGGTGAAAGTATGTTCTAGACGTTGAAAATAATTTCGAAAAGGGTACTCCACTATGACCGTTTTCTGGATAAGTAATCAAACTTTCTCTTCTTAACTCACTGTGACCACCTAAGTTAATAACTGATTGGTTAAAAGAGAAAAAAAATTGGGGACAAGTATTCCAAGAGGGAAATGATTTAGAATAGAGTTGTGAGTTGGCCATTCAGGACTCTGTTGCGATGATTTTTTCCTCTTGGTTTCTTATTATATTGAAAGAAAAAGTGAAAAATTTTCCCGTATTTTATTGAGCATTAAAATAATTATTGGGAAAATCAGTTATTAAATTAGGGACGCCACAGGATCCACTCCATCGATTCCTCTAACACACGCGCTGGTAACTCGGGATGCTCGAGTGATGTCACCATAAGACAAATGGTACCTCGAAAACGGCACCTCTGATTGCCGTCGAGAGTCTCCTAGACGCCCGCGAGGCACTCCATCACTACTCTATCTTTGATCTCTAGCGCTGCCATCTGTAATTGTATAATCAATTTTTGTAATAGTATCAACAACTATCCAAAAGTTCTGTCATTCTCTGCATTACTTCAACTTTCAACTGTGATTGGGAGGCACATATCAATATAACTTATATAATGACTACTTCCTCCCTTGTCAGCGTGTTAGAACACTCTTAGCATTTAACACACATGACTTGACTAAGGTCTAAAAGTCTCAATGATCTATCTCTATAGATCCTGATTCCTATCTTATAGGATACTTTTAACCTTATTGATTCCTATCGAACATGTTTGGTGTTGGAATGATGCTATTGGCAACTAGCATGTAGCTTACATACCAAATTAGGAGATATATAATGCTCCCACTAACTTTTATATAGTTATTAGTCATGTCCTGCTCCTCAAACAGTAAAATACATCCTTCAGTGAGCCCATACTCCAACTTAAGTCAATTGCACAGTTCTCATGACTTATGCGACTCTTATGCTACTTGAACTATTAACACTCCTACAACTCTTTGTGGAGTCGGTTCTTGTTCCATTGCAGGTGGATCTTTGTTTTGTGGTACTTGGACTATTCCAAAATTTACAACCTTCCCACTAGCTCTAATAGAGTTGTATTCTTTATCAAGAAATACACCAGTTTGAGTGACAAGCTCTTTGTCACGGAGGTTCGATTATATTAAGTTTCCTTAAGTAATCCCACAAAATGCAATTATCCTGATTTAGACTTGAGTCCATTTCAAATGAAAATCATAGTCCTAAATTCTAGAAAAGGACATATTGGGTTCACAAACCTATGCATATCTCATATAGTGTTGTTTTCATCCGCTCAACATGGAATGCAGTTAAGTGAATTGTTTGCTGCATTTTCACATGTGTTTGGAAGGAGTTATTTAAGCAACTATCTTAAGTGTTCACCAACACTTTAGCCCCTTTTCTCTTTTATGTACTTTGATTCTTGAAATCCTATGAACTTTTCAATGGATTCCAGATTTGTATCTCACACAAATCCACATGCATTGATCTCGTCAATGTATGTGACATAGTAGCGTGCATCACATCTCTATGTATGGCATCCAAAAAGTCAACATGTCCTATTACTGACTGGTAAATTGACCTTGGTCATCCTCTCCAAAACTTGAGGTTTCGTATACCGTAAATTTGGTTCATAACCAAATTTGGGCATAAGAATCCATCTTATTGATCTTAGAGTTGCATCAACCTCTCATTTGGACTAACCGTCATTCCTAAAGACTAATATTGATATTAATGTAAAAAATGCTTTAGGGTATAGACATAAACAAACATTCATATATAAAAGGAATAACCTTAGTTCCAAAACCATATATATAAAATAAATATTGTCCAACAAGAAAATATGTTTATAAAACTATGATAAAATCAAAGTAAAACTAAAGCATATAAAACAAAGTTTTGATAAAAATAATCCTATGTCTAATGCAACAAGACTTGTTTCATCCTCGCACATAGGTTCACGACTGATGTAGCAACACTTGCTTCATCTCAGCATGTGGGTCAACTCTGTCATTAGTCAAATCTCTATCATCACTTGCCTCCTGCATATTTCAAGTAAATGTTAGAACCTTATTTTAGTATCTCATACTTCAATGACATAGATATAAAACAAATGACTAAAATGATAATACTTAAAGTGAAAGTTCCAGTTCCCTTCCTTTTGTTGCATTCCTCCAAATAGGTAGGACAATTCCTCTTCCAATGTGCACTAGCTAGCTTTTAACTTGAGGTAGATGGCTTCTTGGCATCATTCTTCTTTTGTCCAGTTGCCTTTTTCCAGTCTGCACCATCATGACGACCATACCATTTTCCTTATTGATGTTCTGCTCGATAGTCCTCAACATTATGTGCAAGCTCGAGGAGAGTCTTGACCATGTCTGACATGTTATCGTGCATAACAAATTGGTTAAAACTATTTGATAATAAGTGAAGGATCTAATCCGTCATCAATTTAAGACGTCGTTTTGAACTTTCCTAGTCGTTAATTATAAGACATTTGGTTAGTTTACCCTTACATTAACTATATTTAGCTTAAAATACATTTGTAGCAAAAAAAAAAAAAAAGTCAAAATAATACTTTAAGTAGGCTCTTTTTGTCTCATATGAATATATGAGAAAGTGAAGACACATTTCATTTTACATAATTGTTTGTTGTCTTTTCTCTCTACATATTAAAAAAGTAATAATTTCTTTATATTAATTTTTCTCTGTTCACGTTTCTTAATAATTGCATTATAAAGATAACTTAAAAAAAATTACAATTTCAGACAACTTTATATAAAAAACCATGTTAGCTAACTTCTTTAATATGTGTAATTTTGTCAACGGGCAAAGAGAGTAGTATCAATATATATAATTAAATCCAACATAAATTTGTTATTTATGACAAATATTTAATGATCCAAACATAATATTGAATCCTTTTAATATTATAATTATTATTATAATAATAATAAAAATAAACTAGAACCTGGAGGTAAAATATTATAAATTTTTATAATAATAATTATAGAAGGAAGATCATGCACTATTAATATATAAAAAAATTTATATTATTCAATCACAATCCTCTATTTATAATAAATTTATTAATTTTTATATTTTTTTATAAAAATTATTTAAATAAAATGTTATAATTTAATAACCGCGTAAAACTAGTTTACATGGTAGAATATTAGAAATTTTAAATTCTAATAATAACCTACAAAATATGGTAGAATATTAGAAATTTTAAACTGACTACGTCATAGAGTTCTCCATAGTTAGTAGCCTAGTAGCTCTCACAGACCCGTATTTACCGTCCACGTGTCACCAAATCACAGTCATCCGGCCCCATTCTAGCAGCACCAATCGAAGTTTCCGCCCCAGTCCCGCAATCGCGTTTGGACATTACGAATACAAACCTGTAGCATGGCCCATCTTCGTCGCACAAACAAGTGGTTCCAAACACGCCCTTAGTTTTGAAACAAAATGAAGCGCACCACTTCTCGTCGAAACTCTTCGTCTCATTCTAATCATTAATAACTCGTTAATCCCAATCTTCATTCTTAATCTTCATTCTTCAACGTTCAACCAGGTAAACATTTTCTCTTCCTCTTTTCGCATTTTCTCGCGCGAGAAAGCGCGACCGAGAAAATTCTGAAACTCTGCTTTCAATTCATTTTTTTCGCGGGAACCTGGCTCTTCGATCCGAATCGACTAGTTTGAGTGATTTTAACTCGATTATTGCTTCTGTGAATCTGTAAAACCCTAGAAGCTTATTTGAATTTGAACTTGATGCTAAATTCTGATTACTATACTCATGGTTTTAAAACATGGTCCTGGACCGTGATTTTGGTCGCAATGTTAAGGTTTTGAGTCACCGCAATCGCAATTGTTGTCGCATCGGTTGCATTTACCTGCAATGTCGAATATCACGATTACTACGAGCATAATTTAAAATCATGAATGTAGTACCTTGATCTTTGAATAATTGAGTGTGTTGTTGTTGGCGTGTTCAGTGTGGTGGGAGTTTAGATAATGATGGAGAAAGCAGATTCTGTACAGAAGCTATATACGCGAATGCGGCTTTGGGATTTTCCAGATCAGTATGTGATTGAACCAACAGATGGATCTTCCGGTTCTTGTTTGGCAGTTAGTCGAAAAGATGGCTCCATGAAGCTCATTGGTTCGTTTTTAAATGTTAATTTGTTTCCATTGATCTTCTGCTCTACTTTTGTTTGTGCTTGCTTTCAGTGTCTCTTCAATGTAATTGAATGTTTGCCTTTTGCGTTTTTTGTTTTCTTTTCAATAGATGAGGTTCCTGAATGCAGCACCCTTCGAGTTCCCAAGATTTATACGATTTTTGGTGTAGCTGGAATATTAAGGATTTTGGCTGGTAAGTGGATGTGTTAGCCATAGCAGAGTTAAGGTTAATTATGCATTTTCTTTTCTTTTCTAGTGTTTAGAGTTTCATCTATATACTATTTGTGTAAAACTTTGACCAATGTCAACCAATCAAAAATAAAGATTGGCATGACTTTTAAAGGATTTCTTGTAAACGTCAATTAGCATACCATACGTGGTGATTTGTGATTGAATGACCATATAAAACTTCTTTACATTATCAAAGCATAACCTATTTTCTCTTGTTTGCTGTAAATGAAAAGTGGTAGAGTTATCGATCAAGTATGATACACATTTGGATTAGTTGCTTTTGGTTCATATTTACCTGTACAGTTAGTGCAAGAAGTCATTCTAGTTTTTTGGTCATTTTGCCGGTACTTTTGGTTTTGATCATGATGTTTATTTTTCATATGTGTACTTTAGATACCTGAGCTTCCTTCTTGTATGGATATATTACTTTCCAATAGTAGATGTCCATTATTCTACTTGACCATTCACTTTGATGTTCAACTTTAAATGTCTTTAGGATCGTATTTGCTGGCTATAACTGGGCGTGAATGTGTTGGATCCTACTTGGGGCATCCAATTTACAAAGTTTCATCTATGAAGGTTTTTCCATGTGATTGTTCTCTAAATAATACCTCTGCTGAACAGGTATGCAGCTAGAGCTTCTTTTATTTCCTTAGTTCTCTGTTCATAAGCAATTTTGAAACTCATAATGTTTGTACAATGTGGCAGAAGAAGACGGAGATGGATTTTTCTGGGATATTAAATGTCGCTGAGAAGACTCATGGTTTGTTCTTCTCGTACGAAGCTAATTTAACTCTCAGGTGAACTTTTTATAATTTTAGCAAGGATGCAATTGCAATTGTGACTGGAACAGTACACGAATATTTTTTATTCACTTATATAAATATCCACATAGGCAAGGAATACTTTTATTAGCAAGTGGGTGCTAACCATGCATCCTTCAAAAATTTAAAACACTTTTTTCCTTTTTAACTCTAATTAATATATACATATGTTTATTAACATGGCATTTAGGATCATTACATCAAGCTTTGTTTTTTAGTGGCTAAAGTATGCATTATTAGTTCATGCATGCTTGAGAACTTCAGCTTGCGTAAATGGCATTCACGCTAAATTTGAAAGTTTTCAGCTTAGAGTAAGCAAAGTCGGAGGTATATCTATGTAAGTACAATATTAGATCTTCTCTATTTCAGGAAAGGAACCTGTATTGCACCTATATTGCACGTAAACTTATAAATCATTGACTTTAAGCTGGCAACTTATTTTAATAAGGAACGTCCTAATTAAACATCCACTCTATTTTTCGAATGGATCGGGTAGAAGGAAAAGACTAACACAACTTTATCCCATAATCAGAAAGAAACAAATATATAGAAGAAAAAAAAAGACACAAAAATATGATAAAAATGATGTGATAAAAAAGAACTAAAAAAATAATTCTTTATCCATAAGAATATAATCTGCATTGCATGAGTACTTAATGAGTTTCTTAAGTTGCAAAATGTGAGCCCTTTATAAATCTCAATTAATTACATATATTTAAGCACTAACTTTACCATTTCACTATAATGCAATTTTTTTTTAAAATGAGTTTCTTTTATTTAATTAATCCCATAGACTTAATTTTAATCACTTATAACACAAAATAAGTGTCAGTACTTACATAAGGATCGGTGCTTATATAAGGACTGTCACGCGTTTCGCTTCAATACTAAATAAAGTTAAGAATCATTCTTTAGACATAAGCACTAGATTAAGCACTCCCATTGAAGATGTTCTTAGAGAGTTTATAATTTCTCATGAAGTTCAAGTCAGTCTTGAAAAAAAAAAAAAAAAGTTAGACGGACAAATCTATATTTGAATGAAAGCTCCACATCACTGATGCGATCCTACAAGTGTATGTTCTTTCTATAGGGTTATGTGTTTGACTTAGTAAAAATTACAATGCAATAAAAAATTACATGTGACAATTGAAATTTAAAATGCAGAAAAAAAAAAGTATGGAGATGTCACGACCGTGACTAACATCATGACCAAAATGTCTGTTTGTTATCCAAAATATCTGCTTCTTTTGACAGTTCGTCATGCTCGTGACGAATATCACACCCCCTACTTGTGACACTCTGGTACTCAGCTCATAATTTCTAGAGCACAATACGTCTGTGGCGATTGTCACACCCTGATTGTGATACTATCTGGATCAAGAAGATTGTGAATTACTCTTTCAAGTTCTTGAAGTAATTCTTAGTCACCACGCGTCAAGCTATTTGGTGATCTCCACAACTAGATATTTTCCTGAGAATCAAAAACACAAAACACCCTTAAAAAAATCCTAGAAAATGAAAATTAATGAAAATGTAAGTGAAATGTGACTCACTAACTACAAAATACATACAATTTTACATAAAACAATATGCAAATTATGATGTAAAATGTTAGGCATCAATTACCAGCCATCTTCGCTTTAAATACTTTATTATAGTTGTAAATTGCATAATTCTTAAGTTGTAATACTTAAATGGCAAGTTGATGGTTAGTTCCTAAAAGAAGAAAAAAAAATATGAAGGGAAATGTTGTGTTACGTAATAATAGGTGTTAGTTCTGCCAAAATAGTTAACTACCTTCATCTATGTGATATTTTTGCTACGAGAAGAGTTATATATCATTCATATAATAATTTCTAACTATTTCTTACAGCATTTTTTTAAAAAAAATTTCTTCAACGACATCTTTTATCTTATAGTAATACATTTCTCTTTCTTCTCTTTCAATCTATTTTATTAATGCAAAAAGAAATCATAGAAATTTTATAAATAATTCTACTGGTTAGAAATTTTCTAGTTAGCTAGACATTGGGTACTCATGTGTTGTATTTATTAATAATTTTTTTCTGTAATTAACACAAATAAAATTTTTCATTTTTTTTTATGATCTCATAATTTTCAAATTTTGTTTTCAACCACCATCCTCAACGTTGGGGATAAGCTCAAAATTTTCCTTATACGAATACTTTTTCAAAAATAAAAAATACTGAATAATGAGATTATATAAAAATATTCTTTCAAATAATGTAATAAAAATATATATGAATATTGATATTAATAGAAACTTGAAATAAAACTATATTTAACACTTGAAAGTTATTCATCGAAGTACATGAAATAACATTTTGGTATAGATATTTCTAAACAAACAATCATTTTAGTGGGACAAAGATTTCTTTTTTTAATAGTTTTACAATGAAAAGCTATTAATTAATTCAAAAATATGTTTCTAAAAAATAATATTTAATTATAATATAATTTATTCAAAAATATTTGTTTATTTATAAATTTAAGATTTATAGTTAAATTTATAAAAAATCATTTATCGTCACACGTGATAAAATGCTTTTTTTAAATAAAGATTAAGTTTGCTAAAGCATCAGTATGGAAAACGTGGATCCAGAGATCGTCACACAATTGCCACCAAGTGTAGCCAACGTGTTCTACTCCATAATTTGCCATCCTATCCGCGCTCTGGTTACCTTCTAAATATATGAGAAACAAAAACTCGCAAGTTAGAGCAAGAATGTAAGCAGTCCTCACGGTCCAGTCGGAGTCTCCAAGGGACAATGGTCGGGTTATGAAATGCAGTGTAACTAGTTTGGAGTCCGATTCGATCCAGGGATGGGACCATTGTTTTTCTGCAATACTAACAACATGAATGCAGGCTTTAAGCTCTGCCTTCAATGCGCTGTGTGATCCAAGGCAATGGGATTCCAATATACTGGTGTAGGCTTCCAGGGAGGGGAAGGACGCTGGTGGATGTTGAAAGCTTGAAGTGAAGAGGTATCCTTATCCTTGAAATATAGATGTCCTTTGCCAACATTATCTGAAATTTGTAAAGCAGCAAGAATGGCTTTGATTTTGCACTCAACTTTATGCCTTTCATTGTCAAATCGAAGAGCATTTCTATTGGCCCATATCTGCCAAATGACACTAGTTATGCCCGTTGTCATCACTATTCGAATCTGTGGGCATCCAGTTGAATATTTAACATATGACCCAGCCACATCCATAGATTTTGTACAAACTTGCATGAAAAAAACAAGTGCTGCATATTCTCTGCTATAGCATAACAATGAGAGCAGGTTGAAACCATGATAAGTCCTTGCGTACGAAGTAGATCACCTGTGGGCAAACGCTTATGTAATAACCTCCACAGAGTAAAAGCCCGGGATGGTGGAATTGTTTTGTTCCAGATCAGCTTTGGCCAAAATGGTGGAGGTTTAGGTTGTATAAGCGAGTGGAAAGCATGTTTGAAAGTGAGCATACCCGAGCTAGATGCAGTCCAAATGGGTTTATCCGCACAAGCATGCTTATTAGACAAACCTATATTCAGAATTTCTGAGCAAAGTGCAGGAAAACGTTGCCGCAAAATGCGGGTTAAGCGCCATTTCCCGTGGTGTATAAAATCAGGGACGCGAGCTCCTAATTTTTTAGCCAAATGTCTTGGAATATTGACACTTTCGAACACCGGTTTAGTTAAACATTTGTCACGCCAAAACAGAATAGGTGTGCCTGATCCAATTTGTCACTGCATATTTTCAATGATTATAGGAATCCAGCGTTTTATACCTGACCAAATTGAGGATGCTGCATACAGTTTATTCCATAAAAATCTGTCCCGAGTGTATATGGCCCATTTATCTGCCGAGGTGAAGAGGGTCCATGCCAAATGTAGCATGCCAGCATTATTAAGTAATTCAATTGGTGAGACCTCCACTTTTAACTGGTTTGCCAATAAGAGACCATTTAGCTGTAATCAGCTTCTTTTTATTAGTATCTCCAGTCCATATGAAATTACGAATCTTGGCATTGATCTTCCTTAAGAGTCCTTTGGGCCAGGAATAGATATAGAAGCTATAGAGTAGCATTCCTTGAATGGTGGACTTCACAAGTTCTGCTCGCCCCATAAATGAAAGTGTTAGTCCCTTCCACATAGCAAGCTTGGTGAGTATCCTATCTGCAATGGGTTGCAGGTGTAGCTTGGATGGTTTTACTTGGAATATAGGAACTCCAAGATAGTGGAAAGGCAGCGAGCCTGCTCGAAATCCAAGCATTCGCTTTATGGAATTGAGTCGCCACTGCGTGAGTGGGCCATGATAGAACGTACTCTTATCTCCATATTCGTTGAGCAACTTCATCAAAGCTACCAAAGATTTCTTTTTAGCATTACAGAAAATCATGAGGTCATATGCAAAGATTGCATGACTAGGTAGTTGGATGCCCTTCGGACCTGTCATAGGAGTAAAGTCACCGACGCTCATCAATTTGGAGATTCCTCTGCTAAGCACTTCTTTTGCTAGACTAAAGAGCAGTGGCGACAACAGATCTCCTTGCCTAACACGGGATAAAATACTAATAAATATTTAGAATAATAAATAAACTTACGAATGGAAATATTTTTAAAATATAATGATTTCAAATTTTAATAATCACTTTCAATAAACATTTACAATATTTATCTTGACACTGATATATGTATTGAAGTTCTAAAATTACTAAATAATACATGTCTGAATGTAAATAATCATTTACACATTATTTTTTTAATTTATTTTTAAAATAATAGGTTATATTTTATAGTTATAAATAATATTAAATAAAATATTGCCTCTTATACATTTTTTAATGTAAATATCATTTATCTATATTTAAATTCCAAAAAACATAATGTTAAAAATTGTAAAAGAAAGTAGTAGAAAAACTTAGGAGAAAACTTAGTTCAAAATAGTGCTTTTGATAGTTATTAAAATCTATACTTATATATAATAAGGAATACTCATATTTTGTCACATAAAGACATACAAACGCGACAAAGCTCGCCTTTTTGCTAGTATGTATAATATATATAGATAGAAGGACATATTTTTCAAATAATTAATAAAAAATAAAATTGAAGAGTAAAAGAAATTAAATTTTTAATAAAATATATTTTTAGTCCTTTTAGGATTTTATACTTGTGCGTTTGGTCTCTCAATTTTTTTGTCATATTTTATTCTTTTTAATTTGAAAATGCATCACTTTTAGTCTTCAAAATAGTTCAAATAGCACTCAATAACAATTATAAAACACTTTAAATTTCTTTAAGGACTAAAAGTGGTGTATTTCTAAACTAAAGAAAAAAAATAGTACAAATTTTTTTTTGAGAACTAAATTGAGAAGTTTTAGAAGAATAAAAATAAAAATATATTTTACCTAAAAAAATGTTTTAAGATTAAAGAGAGGAAGGTAAATAAATTACACTAATGCTTATGTGAAATAATAAGAAACGGAAGGCAAAAAAAGTAAATGACTTTGATATAGTAAAAAACTTAAGTTTGCATGGCCCTTTAATGAAATCCTAGTAAATCTTGAAGGTGAGGAGAAATGGTTCTAAAAGAATGAGGGTGAGAAACGTTTATAGTATAATTAGATGCATGATGAAAATAAAAAACTTATTTATGTTTGTTATTGAAATAAAAGGCAATTTCATTTAAAAAAAAAAAAAAAA
>JBBMKG010681472.1:0-11024 GCA_037834515.1 Lespedeza cuneata | reverse complement strand
GGGGAACATTCTTTGGAGGACATACATAGTGAATAAGACAAAATTGGTCTTTGATAAGGTCATTTTTTCTAGTGTTTGAGTGTAATTAAATTTGTATATATATTTATTCTTAAATTGTCTTGAAACGTTCATAATCCTCCTACCTACCTAGTTGCCACAAAATTAATTATATTTCATATCATATCAGTTATGGAAATACACTTCTTAAATTATTTATTAAATAAAAGATCATAATAATATAAATAGCATTTGAGATTTGTTAAATTCGTAAATGAAAATATACGGTGCGTTTGACGTGGCAGAAGGACAGTACAAGTAATACAACAGGACAAGTAAATGAGTCGTGGTACAAGTTTTCTATTTACTTTTCAGTGTTCGTGCACAACACAACAAACAGTTCTGTGTCCTGTGATGTTCGATACATGTATGATAAGTGCTCAAAAGAACAATGTGAAATGTATTGTAACACCCTTTGTTTGGTACAATGTTTATTTTACATATACACAAAAACCAAAACAAAAAAGGAAAAAAGTCTATTTTACATTGTAAAAGACAGATAGCAAATCCAAAATTGAGAGGAGTGATTATGAAAATATTTATCTTTAAATTTGTGGGTATAATATGAAGATCATATTACTACATATTTTAAACACGAATAACTTCAAAGAATTTTCTTTTAATTCTATAATTAATTCTATTTAATACCATAATTAATTTTCACATAATATTTATGCTCCCCCGGCGATGGCCTATTGTAAAATTTTGATATTTCTTATATTATTTTAGTAGCCACCCTTTATTTCTGTATGTCGCAGTTAAAACATTTGGAATTGTGGATGTATAGCCACATAAATATGATGTGGGAGTAAAGGAAGTGGGTTACGTATTATGAATGGAATAATTAACATTTTTCACATAAGCTGTGCAACGAGAAAAATATTATTTCGTGATTTTATGAGTATTGTTCATCCTCATTTTTGTATTGTCGTATTTTTTAAAATGATACATTAGATTGAAATATTTGTATGTTGATCTGATCTGACTTTCATTTTTTAGCAACTCGAAGTTACCGGGCGATTTCAGAGCTAAAATTTGGATCTATTCGTGTATTGGTTCCTTAATTTACTCGAATCTTTCATTCCCCTGTTCCTTCCTTCCTTCCTTGTTTGATCCCTTCCCTGTTCCTTAACACAGAGTGAGTCACAAACACAAATCCTTTGTCGGTGTTACACATTTCTCCTCTGTTTCTCTAACCATTGTATCTCCTCATCATAAGATTCTCTTTTTCACCACCCTATTGAAAACCCTGGCCAAAATTGTTGACTTTTCTGGGTCAATCTCAATGGGTATGCTTCAATTTCTTCATCTGATCTCTCTATGGGTGAGGAGTTAGTCACTCTTGCTTCCTTTTCTGAGATTAACACATGGATCGGGGGTTTAGATTTCTGTGTCAGGCTGACACTACGAGATTAGTTTCATTTGTAGGAATAACAGTGGCTATAGTTTTAATGGTTCAGTATTCTGAACTTCCAAATAGTAAATTATTATCTTCTCTTACTTCTAGGATTACTAGTTTCACAATAGATACATCTTCGGCTTATTCTAAAGTGGAGGGTGATAATATGCACCTAAATGGTTCAAATTCAAACTCTACTCATGCATTGGAAGATATGGCAGTTAGTTCTCAGGCCTCTCTCTCAGGACTTGACAGTGTTATAAATTTTTCAACCAGAGATCATGGTTCCCCAGAGGGTAGTGTTCAGGGTAGAGAAAATAATTTGACATCACAAGGAGCTGCATCACCAAAACCTATGGCGCCATTGCCCAACAGAACATCATTAGATTCACAAACGGATTCGATAAGTCCTTTGGTATCTGTTACTTCAGCTGCAACTTCAGTGAAATCGGACTCAACCGGTCCGCTTAACAAGGATGGAAACTCAGGTTCTTTGCAAGGTAGTAGCAACTTGACATCAAATAATGGAAAGCATGTGACTGCAAAGAGTTCCAAAAAGGGGCCATCTAAAGTAGTTTCATTAGCCGAGATGAATTTGTTGTTGCAGCATAATCATGCTTCTTCCCTACTAGTGGTATGTTTTGGATGATTGGCCATGTATGTAAATATATCATTGGATGAGATTTTCTAACCAGTCCTGTTGATGTTTGTAGCAACCAACAAGGCCTTCAGCTGTTGATCTGGAAATATTGCATGTCAGATCAGAGATTTTCAATGCACCGATCATTATGAGTGATTCAAGACTTTACTCACCTTTATACAGGAATGTATCCATATTCCGAAGGTATGATAGACAATTACCATTTTGAATGCATGGAATCTGCTCTCGAGACAAACTACTGCAATTTGGTTGAATGGCCAAAATTCTGATTGAATTATATTATTATTCTGACTTATCAACTAGTTATATTTTTAAGAGTGAACTGAATGTAATAGTTTGATCAGATCAAAAAACAGCCTTGTGGATCCTAATAAAAGACTGGCATTTAAAATAGGTTGACCTGCAGCCATATGGTATTATTGCATAATTCTGGTTTAAGTGCACCACCATTTCCTATGGTTTTTTCACCTGTATATATCTGAATCCGAGTTTAATAATTAAACATTTGAAGGTTGCAGTTGCCAGCATTTGTTTTCAGTGAAATTAGTCAATCATTACCATGCTAGGTGTTTTTCCATGTCATATTCAACAAATTAAGTTAATTAACAGAATATATGACATCAAGAACCAAACTTAGATATGAGCATTCTGTTACATATTGTTTAATTAACTGTGTATGTGTTTCTCTGCCTCCTGTAAGTTAGTTGAGTTTCATGTTGTGCATATCCTTCATTCCTTCCTAAAAGAATGCAACCTAACAATGTCCGCATTCTGCAGGAGTTATGAACTAATGGAGAAGATGCTTAAAGTTTACATCTACCAGGATGGAGACAGACGATTCTTTCATGAGCCCTTACTGGAAGGAATATACGCATCTGAAGGATGGTTCATGAAATTAATGGAGGCAAACAAACAGTTTGTCACTGGAGACTCTGGGAAGGCGCACTTGTTTTACATACCTTTCAGTTCAAGGTTGTTGCAGCAAACTCTCTATGTACGTAATTCACACAGACGGTCGAACTTAATTGAGTACATGAAAAACTATGTGGACATGATTGCTGGGAAGTATCCTTTCTGGAATAGAACTTCAGGAGCGGATCACTTTGTTGTTGCGTGCCATGATTGGGTATGATTCTTTATATTTGTGTAAATTATGATTAATGCATTTTCTACCTTTTCTTCCCCTTTCCTCAGAACTACAATTTTCTTCATGCAATTTATGATAAAGAGTATGGTGTGTGTGCCTGTGTTCCCTGCTCCATCTTTTTTAATTTTGCAATGTGTAACATAGTCTCACTCATATTCAGGGTAATTTTCTCTCAATAAACGTGAAAAGTATTTGCATTATGAAATTGTGACAAATAGCAATTACTTGCGGTTCATATTATTAGTAACAAACTATAGTATTTCCCACATGGCATGCCTACACCTTTATGATTGAATCATTAATTTCTGTTGAAGCAGTTTCACCAGTAATTGAGTGGAAGAGTATTTAACAAGCACCATTTCTCAGGCTCCTGCAGAAACAAGAGGGCGCATGCTTAGTAGCATCAGAGCTCTCTGCAATGCTGACATTGAAGTAGGATTCAAGATAGGAAAGGATGTTTCTCTTCCAGAAACATACATAAGGTCAAGTGAGAATCCTGTAAAAAATATAGGGGGTAACCCTCCTTCTCAGAGGCCTATCCTAGCTTTTTTCGCTGGAGGTTTGCACGGTCATGTTCGGCCTATTCTGTTGCAGCATTGGGAGAATAAAGAATCTGACATGAAAATAACTGGCCCATTGCCGCATGTCAGGGGTAATAAAAACTACATCGAGCTCATGAAGAGTAGCAAATTCTGCATTTGTGCAAGAGGTCATGAAGTTAATAGCCCGCGTGTGGTAGAATCTATATTCCATGAGTGCATTCCAGTTATCATATCTGATAATTTTATTCCTCCTTTCTTTGAGATCTTGAACTGGGAATCTTTTGCTGTGTTTGTCACGGAGAAAGACATCCCGAATTTGAGGAACATTCTGCTGTCCATCTCTGAAGAAAAATACTTAGAGATGCATAAGAGGGTGAAAAAGGTGCAAGAGCATTTTATCTGGCATGCTGAACCTGTAAAGTATGATTTGTTTCATATGCTTCTTCATTCAATTTGGTACAATAGACTTTTCCAAATAAGTTAGACATGATCATGTATCAATTTTGTAGAAAACTCATTGTGTAGGATTGATAACGTTATTTGCGTAGATTGCATTAGTTAACAATTGAAGCAAGAAGCATATGATAATAGAAAAGGTCCATTCATTCTAAAGGATCATATCTATCCCCTGGAGAGAAGAACACATAATGTTATTTGTTTGGTCGTCTAGTTAAATCATTTTACCTTCTTATTCATGGATGATCCATCAAGTCCGATTAGTTGCCTTGCCCATCAAGAACAAGCTCGGATTCATTGATGGCTTTGGTAACAATATATATTGTCAACTATTGGATTTTCAGTTTTGTATTCAAGGAGATCATAGCCAGCATCTACATGCATTTCCTCTTTGATGATACAAGAAGAAAAACAAAAAGAAATTGTCAGTACAAATTCGCCTTTAACTCTTTTCCACCATGGATTCATTCAATCTAAGAGTATGTCGATAACATCATCGTCATGTGTTCTAGTCGACAGTTGATATCAGACATTAAATCAGTTCTGCAATCACATTTTAAGCTCAATGATCTTGGCAGATTACAATATGCAGTGTCTTTGTTTGAGGATACCTAAAATAAGAAATTAAATCTGCATATAAAATACATATATTGAAGTTTCAATCTCACAATTTAATTTAATTAAAGTAATGATTCCATAAATATCCTGTTATGTCTAGCATTGATTGAGAAAATTTAATCATCCACTAAAAAAATTAAATAAAGTAAATATAGTTTAGATAAAAAAAGGTATTGAAGAAAAATATTTATTGGATTTGACACAAAATCTAAGTAAATCTGTTAAAAACAAGATTATATTCGAGAATAACCACTAAAATTTGTTATATGTGACTCAAAACTTTTGGCCATTAAGTTTTTTCTTTTTCCATTTTGTTTAATTTCTATGCACGAGAGAATCATTCGAGCAATAAATTATAAATATATGATTAACTAATGTATTATATAATAAATGACATGCACGTTACTTTGTCAACGTTTTTCACATCAAAGTTTTACTTTTGATCTGTTACCAGTTAGTTACTACAATATGTTACAGCAGTTGTGTGTTTTTTTTTCATTCATGTAAAGAAAGGGGCGTAAATGCGTACGTACACGTTACACGTGTTCCGACCACCGTACGTGAAAATCAGTGAAACAAAGAGTGGTCCCCACATTTAAGATCTCTGTTCTCTCTAAATCTTCCATGGTGTTCCTAGATCCAACCCCGTTTTCTATCTACCAATTTTCATTTCTCTTCTCTTTTCTCTCTTCACACACTCTCACCTAACCTCGTTTTCCTTTTACTTTTTGATATTACCAAAAAAAAATTTTCCTCTTTGGGTATATCTTCACAAAGAAAAGGAAAGAAATTCACTGAGAAAGGCAAACTAAAGCAAAGGTGTTTGAACGAATAAGTACAAAGGAAAGATGAATAGACAATGAGTTGAGTCAATCGGATCTAATTGGCAAAGGCTTGTTATTATGGCTACAGATACCAAAAGCACTGTGGTGAGGGTAAAGTCAAGTGCCCAAGATGTTTCTTCTTCCAAGCCCAAGTTTGATTCTTTAGCTCTCAAGAAGAAGCTCACCAATAGCTCAAGCAGACAACCATCTGATCCTAAGATGAAATCTGTCACCACTGTCACAAAAACTGAGGTACCATTCTCCACAACAACAACAAAATAAAAAATAAAAAATAAAAAATGAAACCCCCAATTGATTGAATTCTTATTCTTATATGGGTGGTTTTAATTTTAACTTTGAATTTGTGGGGTGCTGAATTCTTCAGCTGGTCTTCGTTGACTGTTGGATATTGCGTTGACTGTTAATTTTACATGTTGCTTTGATTGTTGCTTAGGGTTCAGAATTCCAGGATGATCCAATAAATCAATACGTGGTGATTTACTAGGAGAATTGAACTTGCATTTGATTTGTTTAAAAAAATGGTGGAACCATAAAGCAATTATTTTCTCAAATACAATTTGATAGTTTCAGATAGGAAAGATTGTAACTCTGGACTTCTTGTTTTGCATGAATTTGAAGGTTAAATCAAAACCGGCAACAACATCATCAGCACCATCCAAAACAATAAGAAAGACAACTACTACCAAAGTAAGAGAGAAGAAAGTGTATAGTCTGCCTGGCCAGAAACATGATCCTCCAGAACAGGTTCTGAATCCTTCTCAGTTCAATCAGTTGGTTCATGGAATTCACAAACAATGTCTACATATGGCAACCTGCTTGTACTCATCCTTGAGTTTTGTTTTATTATTTCTGTTGACAGAAAGAACCCCTGAGGATTTTCTATGAGTCATTGTCAAAACAGATACCAACAAGTGAAATGGCGGAATTCTGGTGAGTTTTCTTCCAATCATACGATCATTAACCATCCATTTTCAATTCTGTAATTAGATGTTTGTTCTCTTTCTTTTAAGATATGTGTCTGTGCCAACTTACATCCAGGATAGCTATTTGCTAGGCTGACCTCTACGAATGTTCTGTTTTAATTGATCAAACTAATGTTTCATACCATTGACATCAAGTTGCCTTAATTGTTTAATATAAAACTTGCACTGTCTATTGATAAAGGACTTTTGCTTAGAAAAACGCTATGTTCTACATTTGTATCACTACTCATTCCTTCCTCTTTCATGTCTAACATTGTCAACTGGTGCACGATCATAAAGTATGCTAGCACATTTGCCACTACTTTGTTCGTTTTCATTTCATAAAGATAGACATTTATTGTAGAAGAACAACTACTAGTATCAGTTTACTGGATAAAACGTGTTTCCTTAGATGGAAAGATATTGCTATTAGAGACTTAATTAATTTAAAATCATTCATGTATATTGTGGATAAACAGCCTAACTAACAATAAGCTTAAGTTTAATTGATGAAGTAAGCTAGAAAGAGCTTAAGAAAGATCATAACTCACTTCTGCAAGTTCGAATAAGCTCTACCAAACTCCTAATAATTACTTAAGCTTTTGGAATTATCATAATTTTATAGCCTTTATGACTGAGGTGATCTAGAGTTTGATCATTCTTTTAATAAAAAGTCTGGACATTGTATTCTTTTTATCTCGTGGATTGTCAAATACACAGAAGTCATTCATTCCACACCCTCTCTCCTCTAGTCACTGCCTAATATATATTACTCATTATCTTCCCTTGCCCTTAACTTCCACGTTTTCTTTTTCACACGGGAACCACGCCTCACATTGCATATTGTTGTTGCCTCATTAGTCGGATCACTAGCCACATGTCCTTGCTGTTGGTGCAATTATGTTATATTTGTTGCTCCCGTATCATACAGGATGATATATTATGTTTCTTCATTTCTAATAACAAATTACTTTGTTTGGTTTGGTTGATCTTAGCTTATGAGATTTTGTATATTGCTAACATGTGGCCATCTATATATGGAAAATTCAAAGACTGGTTTATTATCATTTTGTTTCTGTTATATAATATATTCTGTAAAGTAGGAACATCTTTGTTATTTTACAAACAGTTTGTACTCCAAGGAAAACAATACTTTTATGCTGTCATTATTAGACCTACCTATGCTTTCTTGGGACCTAATTTTTCTGTGTTAACTGTTAAGTTCTAAATTAAAGCATACATATCCTAATGTGCAGGTTAATGGAACATGGATTGCTATCTCCTGAAAGAGCTAAGCGAGCATTTGAGAAAAAGCAGAGGAAGCAAAAGGAGCTTCGAACAGGAACTCCTGTTAAGATATCAAAGCCAGCAACTAAAACAGCAACTCCTGTTAAGATATCAAAGCCACCAACTAAGACCGAAACGTCACAGAGACAACAACATGCATCAAAGAACGGTGACATCAAAGCCAAGAAAAGAATCATCAATGAGAGTGATGACGATGACGATTTCATTTTAAGTCATAAAAGAAGAAAATGGTAAGAAGGAAAACCACATAATAAGTTTATTTAAAAATAAAAAAATGAAGAAATGTTGTAAGACAACTTGATAATTGTTAGATAAAAACATCATGTTTCTAACTTATACAATAAGAGACATGCAATTCACTTGTCTCTCGGAATCTACATTATGACAATAGAAACTGCTTCCCTCTGTTAGTGTCTTGTGATTGAAAAACTTTCTACATCACAATTTTACCTCGTATTCTACTATTTAATTACTCATTTAATCCTCTAGTTTATATCCTTTATATTTTAATTCTTTTTTCATCTTTACCATTTACATCTAAGATTGAAAGTAGTGGTCTAAAATTGATAAAAAATATATAGCAGTTCTAAATGATCACAATTCACTAACACGAAATTATCCTTCTTCCCTAATATCACGAAACATTCTCAATTTATATTGAAATCAAGAGCAATTCATTAACATACAGAAAGCAATATGAACTCAACTTTGAAAGCCATGATGAATATATAATGTGAACCGAAATAGTGATAGATCTTTTTGTTCAGTTAGATAATATAGAAGAAGGAAATATCTGGTTACAACTTCTGAAATTCAACCCCAAAGTGTTGAATTAGTAAAATATATTTTAATCGATCCATGGAGAGCAAACATAAACGTGTTTGGGACTGAAATACCACCTGCATGGTCCACTTTGTTTTATATACCAATGGCACTCTTCGCAATCAGAATCCCGCGTTGGAACGTACATATTAAACCTCTTAGTGACACCTTGCCACTGAAAGTAACACATGAGTGGTGGCTTCTGTGGTGAAATTTCACCAGAAAATAGCCATTCTTGGTATTTACCAGGGGCTATATCGTAACGTTTTTCTAGCTCAAAATTGAGACAAGAAACGGTTAAGTCCAAATTTCCATCCAAAGAATTTGTGACCATAATAAGGAGCTGGTTCACTGTCACTGCCATAGCATTGTTTGCTGAAGAGAGAAAAAACACAAGCACCCATAGTATGCAAACACTTCTAGAAAATGAAGACATTGTTGCACTTTTAGTTAGTCCTTT
The DNA here is from genome assembly GCA_037834515.1 of Lespedeza cuneata. Lineage (NCBI taxonomy): Eukaryota > Viridiplantae > Streptophyta > Magnoliopsida > Fabales > Fabaceae > Lespedeza > Lespedeza cuneata. The sequence continues at coordinate 1,747 of JBBMKG010681472.1, read as the reverse complement.
TTCTAAGAATGTTTTCATATGCATAGGACAAATATATATTTGTGAGAGGCTTATATTTATAGTTCAAATATATATAAATGTCGTGTGATATGAAACATAAACAAATAAAGTCATTCAGCGTTTACATTCGTTAAAATAAAGAAATTTTTTTTTTATGTCATTCAATGATATTTATGAAAAACAACTCATTCAGCCTTTAAAATGTTTTTAAACAAAAAAGTAATGCCATTGAATGATAATTAAAGAAAATGCTTAACTCTGAACAAAGTAATGTAACAGATAAGGCAGTTACCGAAACTAATCACATTTGTTCTTACTCTAACTGCTTACAAGAACATATAGAACATCAAGATGTTATATTATCTCATTTCATCAGTTTCTTGCTATACTCTTAATACATCTAAAGGGTTAAAAAGAGCAACTAATTCCCAGCATTATGTATTTTTTATGGCATCCATAGTTAATTAAAATATGACCATTCTATGCAATGGTTGCTGTCCTTTGACCATGACCTTTCAGGATCCTTAATTATCTGAAAGTTAAATACTATGAATTGTGTGCACGCAGTTATTGTGTATAACTAACTACTTTCTGATCTTAAAGAAGCCAGATAAATAGAAAGATGCATACTGGTTTGAAAGTTTCTGCATCCCAGAGTTGAAGTTTAGAGCGCATAAATCCCATTGTCAAGTATTTGGAATCCTCTGACCAGGAAATACTAGCAGGAAAATTGTAGTTAGTTGCCTTAGATAACTTCAATACATTACTATTCTGAGTTAATCATTAGACAAGTAAACAATTGCCCAAGAAGTCTAGAAATCACTTCTTACATTTGCTAGAGGAAACATATTTCTCATTCATACTGATACGTCACAATGCAAAACTTGTGGGCTTCAATAAATAAGACACTACAACTCATCACTACAGACCCCAATCATCTGAAGTTAGTTGAATTTGATGATCTCTTGCTAAAAGTGACACTGAACTGAGTACAAAGTTGTCATGGCTCATGTGATTTACATATTATGTGGAATTAATGCTACTCTTGTTTATTGAAATTATCACAGAAGTGTAGAAGACTATTCTCTAATTTTTGTTGGCCAAATCCAATATCAAAATTCTTCTCGATCGGTCAAATTATATGAACTAGGTACATGATCACATCAATTAATTAGTGGTTCCCCGATACCCTGATCAATGTATAAGGACAGACCCTTATTTCTTGGTCAGCAGGGAACTAGTATCTTCATATATGTCGTAATTTAAATTTAAATTAATCAATTTCATATGACTCGTTACAAATTATAATAGCATTTGCTTTTGAGATCTTGAACATCAAAATTATGAAAAAAGTATCATACATTTGCAGTTTTGGTCTTAAGGCAGCAAACTGACTAAAACAAACAATAGGTTGCTAGAAAACCATGTAATATTATATGCAAATATTTAATGCGACGTACATCATAAGGCAATTTTAAGTTCTGATCGATCAATTCAATGCAACATGCATATGTTGCTTATTATATATAAACTTCAGCCCATATGGCTGGTACAACACTTGCATTATTGTTTGCAAATTATATAGGGTATAGGGTAATTGGATTTGTCTAACTTGTCTCAAGTAAAAATGAAGTTTAACAATCCAAACAAAAGATAATTGATACAATTCTCTTTTATGTATTTTAAGATGGGTGGTTGAAGGTAATTGCACTGATCTTTTTTCTTTCTTTCTTTTTTTTTTTTTTTT
>JBBMKG010681471.1:0-11014 GCA_037834515.1 Lespedeza cuneata | reverse complement strand
TTTTTATGCCTATCTAAATAAGAAACACAAATAGGATGTATTAAATAAATTTGAGTTTAATTGTAATATATGGTGAGGTTAAATTTTTTTTATATAGTAATCCGATCATAATTTATAGTTAATATGACTTTTAAACTATTTATATAAAAGTTAACAAATTCATCATAAATTGTGAGTTGTGATTGGATGATTTATATTATCAGTATATATTAATTAAATTTAATAAATTTTATGTTTTCAATATAATAAATATTCTCCCTTATAAGAAATGTTTACACAGTAAGGGATAATTATTCCACTTATCAAACAAATATAATTCTTAATATATTTTTCTCCCTTAACATCTATAATTACTCTATTTTAATTTTCATTATTATTAACAAATATATCAATTTTTATAATTATTAATTCTCATTAATAATTATGGTGATAGGATAAATTTTATTAAATACGTAAAACATTTTATATTTACTATTCATATAATAGTAACATATATTTTTTATATAATTTTATATAATATAATTAAATATTCAAGATTAAACTCAAAATTATTAATTAAAATGAAATATTTTATACCAATTAATCTGCGTATTCTATGGTAAATAGATACATATATGACATATCTTTCATTTATTCTTGTTTTTACAATTATATCTTGTTCTATTATTGGTCATGTTATGTTATTGCTTTTAGAATCTTGTTGGCTTGCGTCTAGATATTCTAAACTTATTGCCCCCACATATTTTTTGCTAAATCGTACTTTCATTTTGCTTACCATTTACTGTTTGTTGCCAACACGCAAGAATACATATTGCCCCAAAATTGGCTGTGTGGACCACAAATTAGCAGTTTTTTTTTAAACAAACTATGATCCCTTTCCCAACCCGGCACTCATTCTGAAAAATAAAAAATATTTTTTTATTAGCTAAATAAAAGTTGTATATTTAAAGGGATAAAGGGTATGCAAACCCTTTTACATTAATAGGCAATAATTACCCAGCTAATAATACCAACAAATAAAACCATTAATTTATCTGTAGCATTGCTCCTTTTACAAGAAAATCTTAGGTAACATTTTTTTAAAGTGTTGAAGTCACACACAATATCTGAATATAATATAATACAGTGGAATACAAGTAACACAGTATGATATCGTTCATATATAACTATGCTCTTTAGGTAATAGAACTAACAAAGTATAATATAATTATCAAATAACTTTGGTTTTTAAGCATGTAATTATGTGATTAATTTTAAGTACGTGTGTGAAAAAATATATTATAAAAACAACTCTTTAAACAAATTTTAATATCTTAAATACTTAATTGATTAGTCTTTGATTCTTGATCGTGAGATATTTCAAGTTCAAAAATAAATAAATAATATGTAATCAGATTTTAATCTTCACATTGGTGTGTATAAAATTTGTTTGTGTATAAAATAACATATGTTAAGAAATGCCTAGGCCTTAAACAAATTTTAAATTTTTCATAACTTGAATTAATCTCAAATAATCTTTGACTCTCTACCACTAAACACAGTTCACAAGGTACCTTAAGTTCTACTAAAAGTATTTTTAATGATAGTTTCTTAAATGAACTTTTTAATATATATAAAATTATTTTTTGTGGACCTTACATTGTTATATCATTTTTAAGATATTCACATATATTTTTATTTTAATAGTAAGTAACTTAAAAAAACTCACTTTTATATTTTTTTTATTTTCTTTCTCTTTTTGTAATGGATACATTAATGGTGATTAATACAAGATAATTCTTTTTTAATGTTAAGATACAGTTCTTTCAGTTCCTTGTGAAAGAACCGTATCTTATTTTTAAATAACTCATAGTATTACAAAAATATTCTTTAATAGAAAATTTTTTAAATTAAGTTTTTTAATCTTAAGAAACGTACTAAAAAATCACCATTAAAAATGCTTTAAGACTTGTTATTTTATTCATTTAAAAATAATTAAATTAAAGGATAATGGCTAATTCCTAATAATGGTCATCAGAATATTAACAGGATTCCATTTTAGTATACTCCTTTCATAAATAAAATTATGATTAACTAGGAGAACAAAACAAATTGAAACTCGATTTAGTTAAATACCATGAATACATACGTACATACATCAATGAAGTAGAATAGTGTAATAAACTAATGATAGATACCTTGCTCTGTTGAGAAGCCATCTTATTTATAAAGCTAGACATATATAGTCAGTGTGCCAACTATATTATGGCAAGCCTTCTCATAGTTCCTTCTTGCCAACCCCGATTACTAAAGAAGTTTCAAAGACATTGCCATATAAAGGCAGCATTAAACTCCATTAGGAATGAGAAAACTTCCTCATTCAGTTTCAGAAGCAGTGCCAATGTTCCTCTTCATGAACTGCCTGGGGTATCACATTCCTACATACCCCTTCCTTATCCTCCCCTTCTTCTATGATAGTGAATCTTTTTTTTTTTTTTTTGTAGAAATCGAACATAGGTCTTAGGAGATTTACAATAACATATCATGTTTAACCAACTGAGTTAGACTGATTGACTTATTATAGTGAATCTAACATAAATGTTAATGTTCTTTGTAGGCTTCCTTTGATCAATATATGGATGACAAGCATAGAGTACTTAGAGCTGTATTTTCTGATGACAAAGGAACAACTAAACAGATCAATGAGGTAACTTGCACTCATCATCTAGAATGTGAAAGGAAACATTTTTTGTCATTTAAAAGTGCTTGTGGTGTTATGTATGTATGCAGGAAGAGTGGAGGATTAAAATGCCTCCCATACAATGCTTGTTTTTGAGTGTCAAGCCAACAGCAGATGTCAGGTTAACATTCAAGTCTAATGGGAAAGATTACCCTCCTCACATTCCTCATCATATCACCAAAGTTCTTGAGCTTCACTTTGTAAGCACTTCTATTGTAACATATAGTGTTGTAGTCCTATCAAAATTGAAGTTTCACATGAGTAATCTATGTTAACATGTAATGTAAAACTTAATTAGGCTGATTACTGAGATGAAATTCTAATTATTGTTGAAAAATAGTGCCAAAAGTATTTCATCTAAGTTCTGTCTTTTGTTTAATCTTTATTAAACTTTGTAGAAATTGTCATTTTATTTTGCAGTTTAGGTGGGAGCTACATGGCCTCAATACCCTTAACAAGGATCCTTACCACATAAGCCTAGATGTTAGAGGTTCCATATACCCTGAAAGAAAGGGAAAACATAGTTGGCTTAAAAATCAAATGGAGATGAAGATAAGTTTTTGTGTTTCTCCAGCAATAGCTTTCATTCCTGAAAATGTCTTACAGGATGCTGTAGAACTGGTTAGACTGTGCCTTTGCTCACTTTCCTTTCTTGAGTTTGTTCCTATTATTTTGCCTCATGCATGCAGCTAATTAATTTTTTTTTTAAGCCAATTTTTTTTTTTTAATTTCATTAACAGGTTTTCAAAACAGTGTGGAATGAAATGAAGCATGAATTCCATGGTAGAATATTAGAAGATTATAACAAATTCAAGAGAATCAAATCCAAGAATTCTGTATAAACTTGATGTTCCATTCTAATTGTTAACAACTTGATGGTAGCAAAAACACATTGATTCTGATTAGCTGTCATGAATCTTTGAAAAGGAAAATATGATCCTGTTATCTCATCTCTAACTGCTTAGAAACTACTCTTTTGGTTTCCCTTTGTACTTTGTTCCAAACAGAGTTTAAATTCTATGCTAAGGTGGTGTAAAAAAAATTTCGCCTCAATCAGAAACCACAATAGACATAATTTTAAAATAAATATTATTCTAAAGGGTAGTGTTTATATTTAAGAACCCGTACTTACTTTTATTTGATATTAAAGTGAAATATATAGTCATCTCTACGCAGAGTGATGTTTCTACAAGAATATTGCATTATGAGTAATAATAACTAATTTTATAAGACTCACTAAAATAAAATAAAAAAAAAATCACTTTTAAAAACTCCTATATTGGAGTAAAATAATGGAATGAGTACTTAAATTTTTATGTGGTTAAATATGTTTTATCAGGATCTCATGTTTTTTTAACTTAGAAACTCATTATGCACTTATGCAACAGATTAGAAGTCTTTAAATATTTCTCTTATTTTAACAAAATAAAAATATTTTGTAAAAAAAAAATGAAGGAGTTTTTTAATTACAACAACTTACAAGTTGTAGGAAAGAAAAACGTAGAGGTCAAATGAAATGAAATACTTTTTGCGTGATGGTTCTTAGTTTTTGTTTAGTTCCAAATATACAAGCAACATATTTTGTGTGATCCTTCTTTTTCTTTTTTATTTCTTACTTTGTACAGTATGCCAAGCAACAAATTATCAGTTCATTTTGTCGGTAAGAGTTCAAACAACTAAACAATAGTAACAATAACTATCACTCTACGTACCAAACAAGACGTGTCAATGCATGTACGCGTAGCGTGTGGTTTTCATTTGTCGTTTTTGTTTTGATTTTCTTTCAAACACGGTTTTTACTTTTATTGTCTTACAAATTTCGAAATTCCAGATGTTACCAAATGACTTGCTAGCTCAATTAGTGAGTGTGTTTGTGAAAGTACTGAAGCAACGCAATGAAGAAGCACCACCCACTCACCCAGGTTGCTTTGGCAATGTAAAGCCAAATTTTGCTTTTGAATGAGTTTGGATAACCTGTATTAAAAGGTGTAGTAGGAGGAAAAAAAATGAAAGAAAAGAATAAATGAATTTTTTCATAAAATAATATTAGCTTTCCAATAATTAATCATTAATTAATTTGTAAATATTTTTTTATTTTTTTTATAGAGAAACTATATGAAAGAATTTTTACAAATTAACTAATGGTTAGTTAATGAAAATGGTTAGCAATAGTAACTGAAAAATGAAAGAATAAAGAGAAAATGCACTCAGTCAGTCTCAGAGATTTAACGAGGTTCGACAAGTGTACCTACGTCTTCAGGAGCAAATGGGCTATTTCTATTATTCATTAGTAAATAGAGTTACATCAATTTATATAGAATAAATCTACGATACAAAATTATAATATCACTCTTATATCATACCACAATAGGTTTTGCCCCCCGTGCTCCTGATCCACCTTGTAACCCAACAACAAGTAGCCCAACCCCAAACAAAATATGAACCAACTTGTACAACAATCTCCACCTTGATGAATATTTATTGTGGAAATATAACAAGAAGCTCACCTCATATGTCTTCTAGGTCAAGGGGTCCAATCACGTTTAGCATCAAGCAATATGTAACAAGTCCAAGCAATGCTTGAACTTGTCAATTATGACCGCCTTGATTAACATATTAGCTACATTCTCTGAAATGCAAACCTTATTCAACAAAATATGACTAGATGTCATCATCTCTCTAATCTTGTGAAACCTCACATCAATATGCTTAGTTTTAGCATGATACATCTAATTCTTTGCAAAATAGATAGCATTTTGACTATCATAGTGTAATTTAACTCCACCTTGCTCAATGTCCAACTCCTTTACTAGCCCGTTAAGCCATAGAACTTCCTTACCAACCTTTGCTATTGCCATGTACTTTGCCTTATTTGTTGACATAGCCACAATTGACTTCCAACAAATAGGCCCCCTGCAGGAGTAAAAACATACCTTGTTGTAGACCTCCTATAATCACAAGGTAGACCTCCTGTTATCTATGCTTCTAGCATAATCTGAGTCAACATATCCCACAACTAAAAGGATTACCATATTGACCGCTAAACATGAGACCATGACTTGTAATGCCCTTGAGGTACCTAAAGATCCACTTCACTGCCTCCCAATGACACTTTCCCGACTTAGACATGAACCTACAGACTTGGCTTACAACTTATGTCAAATCTGATCTGGTGTACACCATAGCATACATCAAGCAACAAACTGCACTAGCATAGGGAACCTTCGACATATTATCTTCTTTTGCATCTGTCTTCGAGCACTACTCCACTGACAATTTGAAGTGATTTGCCAATGGAGTACTAACTGACTTAGCATTAAACAGCTAAATATCTCCAACACCTTTTCAAATAGCCATGTTGTGAGAGCCACAAATTTCTCGAGCTTCTATCTTTATAAATGTCCATCCTAAGAATCCTCTTGGGCACTTCTACATCCTTTTTGTCAAATTCCTTACTCAACATGGTTTTGAATTCATTAATGACACATAGATGATTAGCAACAATTAACATATCATTAACATAAAGCAGCATAAAAATAAAAGAACCATCACCAAGGCTCTTCACACACACATAACAGTCATACTCGCATCTCATGAAGCCTATCTAGAGCATGTATGAATCCAAGCGTTTATACTATTGTCTTTGAGACTACTTCAATCTATATAGAGACCTTTTCAGCTTATATACTAGCCGACTTTGTCATCTTTACTAAATTCTTCCAGCTGCTCCATATAAATTTGCTCTTCCAGATCACCATGAAGAAAAGCTACCTTCACATCCATCTACTCCAAATGCATGTCTCTATTGGCTACCAAGCTAGCACTACCTTGATAACAGTGTGTCTGACCACTAGGGAGAAGACCTCATCATCATCATCAATCCTTTTATGCTATGAATACCGCTTTGCTATAAGACGAGCCTTGAACTTTACCTCTTCTTTTTCTGATACTATAGGTTTCTTCTTGTACACCTATTTACACCTAATAGCATTTTTCCCCTTAAGAAGTTCAATTAACTCCCAAGTTTGATTTTTATGCAAGGACTCCATCTCTTCCATCATGGAACTCATCCATCTATCTTTCTCCTAACTTTTGATAGCTTCTTTGAAACTTAATATGTCTCTTGAATTGGTGAGAAGTGCAAAAATAGTCATCTCCTCAAACCTATACTGAGTAGGTGGCTTGATAGAGCGGCGTTCTCTCTCTAACAAGAGTGTAATCTTGTTGTGCACCTGAACTCTCTGGTTCAAGCATTGGTTCGATGCGGGGTGTAATTGTCTGCACCTTACTATCATTCAGCTGCATTCGCTCTATCTCTACCTCAATCACCTTAGAGTTAGAAGTGGGTCCATCTGTCATAAGAACTAACACATCAAGGGTAATTGGTTTCTGTAACATGGACTATTCATCAAACACTACATCTTTACTAAGCACCATCTTCTTAGAATCTGGATCCCAAAACTTGAACTTTTTTCATGCCTTTAGCATATTTTGACTTCAAATCAAGCTTAGATCTTTCATCACTGATATATGCACAAAAGATGGACAACAAAAAAATTTAAAATTATCAAAATCAATTGGGTTAGCTGTCCAAACCTTCTCTACTACCTTACCATCCAAAGAAGCTTGTTGTAATCAGTTAAGGAAATAGCATGTCATGTTTACCGTTTCTGCCCAAAAACATATGAAAAGCCCAACATTCAGTTTCAAACATCTAGCTAGCCTTCTATGTCAAGGACGTGTTTATCCTCTCTGCAACGTTGTTTTATTGCGATGTCTTTCGCATTAAAAAGTGTCTCTAAATGCCATGCTCCTCATAAAATTTTTGAAATTGTGGGTTCATATACTCTATATCATTATCAGACCTCAACTACTTGATCTTCTTGCCTGTTTGGTTCCCCACTTCGACTTTCCAAGTTTTCAATTTGTTAAAGACCTTAGATTTTTATTTTATAAAATATACCCAAACTTTGCGATAATAGTCATCAGTAAAAATGATAAAATAATAAGAATTACCTAAGAAAGGATGTTTGATAGGCTTCATACGTCTGTATACACACAGTCAAAAAACCCCTAGTTGTGTGCTTCCCAATCTTGAAACGCATCCTACACTATTTTTTGAGCACACAATACTTAGACAATCCGAGCTTGTAATTACGAACACCCTTCCAAAGACCTATCTTATGAAGTTCAGCCATGGCATACTCATTGAGATGACCCAAATGCCTGTGCCACAATCTAGTAGCATGATTGTTGGAGTCAATAAAGGCAACTCCACCTATAATTGTATTCCCTAACAATTTGTAAATGTTGTCGATAGTCTATTGTCCTTTCATCATGGTCATGGCACCTTTAGTGATCTTGAAGGTCTTGCCATTTCTATCAGTCCTATAGTTGAACCCATTGGCCTATAAGATGCTAAGTGAGATTAGATTTTTCCTCAAGTCAGGTATGTGTTGTAGTCACCCAACATTCTCACACAGTCGTTGTCCATGACAATCTACACCTATCCAATTCCCACAATAGCACAAGCTTTATCGTTGCCTAAATAGACATTGCCAAAATTACCTAACCTATATGGTAAACCATTCCCGATTTAGCGTCATGTGATAAGAGCACCCAGAATCAAGAATCCAGGTATCAGTGAATTGATCGAATGAAACAATGAGGACATATGTCTCAATGTAGTAATCTGAATTGTCGATCTCTACCACATTTGCAAATGACCCTTTACCAGATGTTTTCATCTTGGTTGGACAATGTCGTTTGATATGCCCCTTCTCATTGTAGTGATAGCACGTCACATCTTTCTTGTCTCTACATTGGAATGTCTTCGCACAGAGCCCCATCTTTCTTTACCTTTCTTTCTTCCACGTTTCTTATTCCCTTTATTCCCCTACACATATGGACCTTCACCCTGAGAACATTCCTCTGCATTTTGTTTCATCTGACAGTTAGAAAGTAATAGTGATCTCCTCTAAATTAATAGTTTCTTTTATGTAGGCAAGGGTAATCACCAAGTGCTTGTAAGAAGGAGGCAAAGAATTCAACAAGATAATCCCCTTATGCTCCTCTTTAATCTTCACATAAAGCCACAGTAGATCACTGAGTAGTTGATTGAAGAGATTGATATATTGTTGCATATCTGTACCCTTTTGCATCTTTATCCCATACAATGTACGCTTAAGATAAAATTTATTCAAGAAAGACTTGGATATATATTGTGCCTTTAATTTCTTTCATACCTCACCAGGAGACTTCAAGTCCATCACATGATAGAGGACTTCATCAGCTAAACAGAGTCGTATGGTCAATACAGCCTGTTCTTGCAGCTCATTCCAATTAATGTCCTCCATGTCTTTAGGTTTATTCTTACACAATGCCTTTAGAAATTCTTATTATGCCAATAGATCCTTAACCTTCCTTTGCCACAATCTAAAATTACCAATTCCATCGAACTTTCCCACCTCAAATTTGGCACTCGGGTTAAGTGCCATCGAATAATAGTTTTTAGTAATAGTAACTAAAAAGATAAAAAGTAGAAAGAAAACACACACGCACTCAATCACAAAGAATAACACACAGCGACTTAACGAGGTTTGAAAAGTGTGCCTATGTCATCGGGAGTAAAGTGGTTATATCTATTATTCATTAGTAAGTAAGGTTACATCAGTTTATATAGAATAAACCTAAGATATAGAATTATGTAAAGGAAAAATAACATAAGAAGGGGGTTGAATTGTGTTTTTAAATTTTTCTTAAGCCTTTTTACGAAAATCAGTTTTCTTTCATCTTAAAAGAAATCAAACAAAGCAAACTCTTTTTAAAGAAGATAAAGACATGGATTCAGTTAGTATAGAAAGTAGCTAAAATAACACAAAAATTTATACTAGTTCGTCTCAACCTTAGAAATTACATCTAATTACTTGGTAGACCACTAAGTTTCTATTATATCTTCAAAAGATACAAGTATTTTTTTTCAGAAGTTACTTTTGGCTCTACATGTATTCTTTTACAAATAAGTCTCTTCAGGTTCAATAAGTATTCTTTTATAGACAAGTCTCTTCAAGCTCAAACAATCACAAAGAAATGATTTTATAAATTTTAGATAGGCTAACTGATCAACTTTTGCAAAATGGATTTATAATTAAGAACTGCCTTGAGAAGATACAAGAACTGAGAGTATTACAAAATTTAGAGTATTTGAATAAAGAATGAATGAATGTTCTAAGTTTTCATCTTGAGTCTTAGGGCCTTTATATAGAACTTCATTTCAAACTAGCTATTAGGCACATAATGAAATCCTTCGTCCTCTTTTCGTCTTGAACCTTGAAGTCTTTCGTCTAATCTTGGAAGATACATTGGAGCATTTAATGTGCATTAAATGCATTGCATGGAATATCCAATTTAAATGATATGTTAAATAGTTTATTTTCCTTTCTCTCATACTTGATCTTGCACGCAAAGAGACAAATATGCTTTTACACAAAGAAAGTACACTTGTACACTTACTGTGTGCTCTATCACAGTAAGACGCGCTTTTTGAAAGATTTTTGTTGACTTCCAATGTTTCAAACATAGAAGACCACGCTTTGCTTCATCTTATTCTAATAACTGAAATTTGTTAAAAATAGTTAGACTAGACACTTGGTTAGCTTGTTTCACTCTGAAAATTCAAACTGAATGTTTTAGACAAATATTTCAACTATATTTTGTCCGATATCAATATTTCTAACAAATGATTAAAATATTTGTTATGATAAAAAATAATTAGGGACCATGATTTGTTTTAGCCCACTCAAAACTTAGCAAATTACAATATTACCCTTGTATCATACTACAGTGGGCTTTGCACTTTGAACCCCCTGACCAACATCATAACCTAACAATAGGTACCCAAACCCTAAACAAAATATGAGCCATGCACAACAAAGATTTTATGAAAAAAAAAATTTCATCTTATTTTGTTCTCTTAAAATACCTTATAAAAAAATTACTCATATATATCTTTAAACGTGTTTTCAAAGTTCAAACACAGTGATTCATCGACACTACCTTAACAGACTCAATAACATGTGTAGTTGTGTAAACATTGCTTCAATCAACTGTAGAAGTTGCATCATGCATGCAAGTTAAGTAAATTGAAGGTTTAAAATTGAAAAAATTAGGTTTAATTGCATATTTTACTCCCAAAGTTTCAAACGCTAGCAATTTTTGTGCACAAATTTTTTTTCTTGCATATTTTTTCTCTAAAGTTTCACAATCTTACAACATTTGCACTTATGTAAAAAAAAA
>JBBMKG010681470.1:0-10997 GCA_037834515.1 Lespedeza cuneata | reverse complement strand
TTTTTTTTTTTTTTTTTTTTTTTTTTTTTGGGGTGGGTGGTGTAACTGCTTCTTAATCACAACATGTTATAACAGAATAAGAGAAATTTATTTAAAAGTATATGGGCACATTCTATTATAGTAGAAGGTAACTTGTAATCAAGACGAGACAGAGATCTTTCTATTGGAAGAGAGACCTAAATGGCTAAATAGAATTCACTGTTCCTTTAAGAGTTGGTTACCACATTATAAATTTATAATATCAATTTGGTCTTATGAAAAGATTGCAGATTCAGAGGCTGCTAGGGGACAACAAGGTTCTGCAAGAATTCGAATTGAAGCATTCAAAACTCTGCGAGTGCTTGTTGCTAAGGTAATGTAACAAAATATGCTTTTTGAAAATGTTCTAAGAGTTATTTATTCAGTTTTTGCAAGCAAAGAGAAATATTGATAGAGCTGAATGGTCAATGCATGAGTAGAAAGGAGGTTAAGATATCCTTTTCAGAAAAGATAAAAAAAGGGGGAAAAAAACACAAACCATTTCATCAGGGCAATAAAATTCTCTTGTCTCCCTGTGTGTTTGATTGGAGTTTTCAATAAAGAAGCCATGGGAAGGGAACCAAAGGTATAAAAGATTTTTCTATCCCATTAAAACAATGAAGTGCTCTGGAAAATCAGAGCATCCCTCTCCAACAAAATACATCAAATAACTGAACTAACAGAATTCTACCATATGGCTTTACCTTCTATTGCATCTTTATTTTCCTCCAAAGTCATTCAATTTTCTAGCACTGCATAAAATACACATCAAGATTTTTGTATTGGAGTGGAAATTGCGAGAGCCCAAGTCTTAAAATACGTGAAGTGAGAGACTTTGTCCTCTCTTTCTGAAAATACTTTCTTTTCACCTCCTCTTTTCATCTATGAATTCTTTTATCTAAATGGAATTGAATCAATTAATTGTGTTGGTTTACTTTTGCAGGTTGGTTCTGCAGATGCATTAGCTTTCTTTTTACCTGGTATTGTTAGTCAGTTAGCTAAAGTTTTGCACAGTGCAAAAACAATGATAAGTGGGGCTGCTGGAAATGTGGATTCTATTGACCAAGCAATCAGAGGCTTGGCAGAGTTTCTAATGATAGTTCTCCAGGATAATGCTAATGAACCTGTCCTGGATATTGAAGCATCTTCAGACATTGATTCAAATGAGTGTAATTCTTCATTTTCCCTTTTGGAAGAGCTTCGTCACTTGCAAGTTAAAAATTGTATTAAAACAAAAGCTGCTGAAGATATAGGTGTTGAGTCAGAAAAAATCTCTTGTTCCCAAACTCAACTCCAAGAAATGGGAAATACTGATCCTGACAGAGAGAACTTGTCTTTGCATGTGAACCGAACAAAAGGTTGGATGCAAGGAACGTCAGCACATGTAAATAAGCTGCTGGGTGCAACATTTCCTCATGTATGTTGAATGACATCAGTTTTATTATCTCTGTTTTTTTCATGCAGGCTTCCGATGTTTGGAACTATAGTGCTATGTGTATATTTTAGTATTGCAATGTAACGTTTTATGTGATCAGTAAAATCGTTGAATTTCAGATCTGTATTCACCCTTCACAAAAGGTGAGAAAGGGACTTGTTGATGCCATAAAAGGGCTCTTGTCAGAGTGCTTCTACACACTGGGGGAAAGTAGACTGATGCTTTTGGTGAGCTCTAAACTTGTTAACTGGAAATAATGTTAGGTTTGTGCCATAACCATTGGTATGCTTTATTGTGGTAGCCGGTATGATATTATATAATGAAATTTTAGAGGAAAGTTTAGTCATTTTATATTAGTTTATGGGCTTATTGTGACATAATTTTATTAGAATTCATTGATAGTGTACATGTTTTTTACTTGGTCATCCAATCATAGATTTTCATGCATGGTAAGTTCGTTGTCTTTTATAATAACTACTTTAAAAGTCATTTTGAAATGATTTTTGATTGGTTGGTTATGTAAAATTCTTTACATTGACAATGTGTTAAAATTAAACTCTCTAAAAACTTCGTGCTATTTTGTTTTCTTCTGTTATGGGATATTTTATTTTATTTTACTGCTCATCTGTTTAATTTTATTTAGTTTTAAGAATATATTTATCTTCTATCACGTCATTTTCTCTTGTTACCTGTGTTTTTTTTATTAATTCATTTGCTAATGATTCAGGAGTGCTTATGTGCCTTGGTCGTTGATGCATCTAATGACGTGTCTTCAACTGCACAAGATTTCCTCAAGTGTTTGTTCTCACAAAATTTGCAACATGTTATAAAACGCAATGCTACTGAGATATTTATCAGGTTCATTTTTAATTTGGACTCAAAGTACTTATTGAGGATGGTTTTCCCCCCTAGCTTTTCCCCTGATCAGAAATATTTCCGTTCACATTCAGGCACCTTGAAAAGCTTCCAAGAGTGGTGCTTGGCCATGAGGAGTCACTTGCAGTGTTGCATGCTCAGCGATTACTCACAATAATATTTTATTCTGGTCCTCGCCTATTAGTGGATCATCTTCAGTCTCCTGTACGTGCTTCTATAATAATTTCACATATTCTTGCCATATTCTTCACATACTAAGATAGAAAGGAAGATACAAAAAGGATGAAAAGAAATCCGCAAGGACTAAAAAAGACACTGCCAAAAATAAATGGATAATAGATAACAGAAATCATGAACATGCAACACAGCATACCAATCTCTCTGGAGATCTAGCGAGGATACCCCTCTAAAATGACCATGGACAGAATATCACGAGAAGCTAGAAAAAATACTCGATCCCCTTTGAACTGAATGAGAGATTAATGTTCTGAGAGGATTCTCACATTTCTTTCCAACCAAATACAACAAAGAACTCTGCCAACTAACTAGTTGTAAGTTCAAACCTCCTTGTTCGTGTCTGTAGCAAACTTCCCAACTAACTAGTTGTAAGTTCAAAATTCTTTCCATTTAAAGATAACACCAATTGCATCTCAATGGCAAAGTATCTATATAATATATGGAGAAATACGATTGTTTTTTTGCTAGAATATCTGGAAAATGTCTCATTAATTATGATTTTATCTTTTAGAATATTTAAGCTTATTTTATATCCTGAGTGGTTTCCTAATTTCATTATACTTCATTATTTGCTTCCATATTTGATTAGGATTAGGGGTCTTTAATCCTGAATGCTGTCACATGCCAGTGTCATAGTTTAAGTTTAATGTCTGTTAGCGTGTTTAATTATAACAAGCTTAAAGCTTAGTAACCTTTAGCTTGAGGTTAAGAGTTGGAATGAATATCTATAAAATAACTCTTGGAATATTTTAGATGATCTTTTAGGAGTGGTTTCCATATTTCATTATGCTTCAATTCTTTTACTTCATTAATTAGGATTAAGAGCAATGCTTCATATGTATCTATTTAATCTGAAAAATTAAATTGAGTATAGTATAATATAACTGGTAAAAATCTGGCCCTATAACATTCAATACATACTATGATATGTCTCTAACACTCCCTCTTCAATCTAGAGCATATATGTTAATCATATAAAGTCACCTGTTCATTGTTTAATCCTGCTTGCCTAGTTTATATGCAAAGGGGTATTGCTTCTCACACTCTTGTAGTAAAACATAGGTTGGGTGTAGCACATATCCTTTATATTTATACTTTATGCATTTAGTTTTAGTAAAAGTGAACTCTTTCCGCATTTACTTTCATGGGCTTCCATTCTGATGCTTGGAAATTACTAGGTAGAAGCTGCTAGATTCCTGGATTTGTTTGCTGCATGTCTAAGCCATAATTCAGTATTTTCTGGTTCACTTGGAAAAGTCACTTCAACAGATCGATCATCAACCTTGGGATATCTTCCCTCCATTGCTGAGTTGAAATCCGGAGCCAATTTCTTCAATTATGGTCTTCCTCTTATCAATGTTGGTTTAAGTGAAGTCCCTAAGTGCAGGCTTATTGAGGAAAAAAGTGTAGAAGAATGTGCGAAAACTGCTCAAAATAGCTATGAGCTTCCTCGCATGCCCCCTTGGTTTAATTATGTTGGTAGTCTTAAGTTATACCAGCCTCTTGCAGGGATTCTCCGATTCGTGGGTTTATCTTTAGTGGCAGGTGATTTCCAATTCAATGTTCTTTTTTTTCATAGCTCTCTATTGTTTGTGTTAAACCTGGATGGCTGGATTTACTCTTGTTACTTTTTTTGTCATTGCTAGATCATATAAGTGAAGGGCTTCTGTCACATGTGATTGAGACCCTACTTGGTTACTTCCGAAAATTGGTTTCTGAGCTTCGTTTAAAAGAATACAATAAAGAAAGCTGGCAGTCTTGGTATAACAGGAATGGTTCTGGACAGTTATTGCGGCAAGCTAGTACAGCTGCATGCATGCTAAATGAAATGATATTTGGTCTATCAGATCAAGCAACTAATGGTTTTTCTAGAATATTTCATAGGTCTACTTTAAGCAGAGTTCAGGTTCAGTCTTACGAACATGATTGTGCATTGCATGCATCTTTCTGGAAGATGCCCAAGGATAAAGGTGTGAGGAGTTATTTAGTTGAGTGCATTGGTGAGATCTTACATGAGTATTTATCTGCTGAGGTATGGAATGTTCCAATTGATCGCAGAATTGCTGACTTGCAGCTTAATGCTGCAGTTGAAGAGGATATTAGTCTATACTTTTTCCAAGATGCTGCAATGCTACATGAGGAAAGACACTTTTCATAAGCTGACATGGCTGTATATTCATTGTACTTTGGTTTCTTTATCATATTTATTTCCAAAGAAGATTGACATACCAACAATGGCTTCCTTTTGTGAAACAGGTTATTATTGATGGATTAGGAATCTTCAACATGTGCCTTGGGAGAGATTTTGTTTCAAGTGGATTTCTTCATTCTTCGCTTTATTTATTGCTGGAGAATCTTAGTTCTTCAAATTACCGAGTTAGAAATGCCGCAGATTCCGTCTTGCATATTCTTGCTACCTCATCTGGCTATCCAACAGTTAGTTTGTTAGTTATGATCTTTGTTTATTTTCTAATTTTTCTTCCATGACTATTTACTGTCATCATATGTGTGTTTATGTAGGTCGGACAGTTAGTTTTGGAAAACGCAGACTATGTGATTGATTCAATATGTCGACAATTACGTCATTTGGACCTTAATCATCATGTGCCAAATGTACTAGCCTCCATACTCTCCTACATCGGAGTGGCTCACAAGATATTGCCTCTACTTGAGGAACCGGTATGACCATGTCCTCTTGTTGCCATTTTAAGGCAACTAGCTTCTATCTTCCTCATTCTTATTGTATGTACTGATTTTTTTTATGGCCTTTAGTAGTTTGTGATATGTGTACCAAATGTGTTGTTCAAATACTATGGAAGGGTTAATTTTCTTAAAATTGCTCAATTTGAATGGGTATTGACAGTTTCATAGTTGCATTCATTTGGTCATTCTCTTAACTCTATTGCCTTGCATCACAATGTATATATACAAAGCAAATAAATAATTACCTTCCGACATTGTTAGACTTTATTGGTTGATGTCTTGTAATCTAATGACGTGCAATTGAACAGATGCACTCTGTGTCAAGGGAACTTGAAATACTGGCTAGACATCAACATCCTGATCTAACTGTTCCATTCTTAAAGGTCTGTCACAAATACCCTCTTTTTTTCTATGTATATGTGTATTCTTTTTCCCCTTACTCCAAAATTGCGCTTCCATTTCCTTATTTAGTGGATTTTATTTAGGTATTGTTAGAAAGTACAAGAGCAGACAAAAATGCTATTACCAGAATTGATAGGTACATTCAAGCAACCAGATTCAAAGTAATTAGAGAGAAATAAGGAGTACAAGGGGAGAGGATGATAAGATATTCTCGTCTTGGATTTTGTTGACAATGTGTATGAGTAAAGAAAGAAGAGAGAAGATGAATGTGAATAATAGTATAATAGCAGACTGAATATGTTTGACAAGTGTAATGTAAAACAATACCTTAACCTAAACTGTTTAAAGTACTAGCCTTACTAAGCAGAGGGGCTTAAATAAGCCAAGCTCACCACTAACACTAGGTCAAATGATCCTAATATTCTGTTGGTTTTTAATCACTATTTCCTCCATCTCTTTATGTTCTTCCTCTTCATCTGGTAGTAACAAATCCTCTAAAAAATCATTGAAGCAAGATTTAGGACAACTCTTTCAAATTATTTACAGTTTGACATATTTCCATTCTTTTTGTATTAGAAACAGACATGACTATTCTTTTTGCAATTCATTTTCTATTTAGTTAATCATTAGTCTTCCGAAAATATACTTTATTCTAATATCAGTTAGTGCTCTGTAAATTGGTTTTCAGGCAGTAGCAGAAATTGTAAAGGCATCAAAACGTGAAGCTTGCCTGTTTCTCCCTGAGGCAGAGTCGTTTTCCAGATATGTCAGGTCTATAATCGGCAATTCAAAAGAAACAACCCAAGGTTCGGAATCGCAAACCATCCTTTAGAGTCGTTTTTTTTTTTTTTTTTGGCAGTTATCCTGGAAACTTGACATTGAACCTTGCATCATTGACTTCAGTACAAAATGCTTTCGGTGAAGTTAGTCATTGCTTTCAGCAGCACTCTCCCTCATGGATACCAAAAGAAAAAAAATAAAATAAAATTCTCTAGCAGAGTTCACCTTTGGGTCCCTTCCATTTCCATTACATGTAGTGATCACCTTCCCTCTCCCATGGTGGCTTCTTAAACCAATGTAGCTTTTTGGGTGCATGGGTACACCATGTAGTTCATTCATGACCGCAAAATTATATGCTTCCTACTTCAAAATGTGACTAATGATAAGCTTGATATTATGTTAGATGCAGTGCAAATTGATGTTCCTTAAGCTGTGTATAGATATCTGCTTCCCTTGTTGAATTTAGAATTTAGATTGTTGGAAAGCGCTTTAGTTGCAGGCACCCATGGCCCGTCTTAATTGTAGCTTCCTTGGGCTGCTTTAATTTTAGAGTTGAAGGGGGTGTATTTGGTCCCACATTAACTAAAGATATGACTTAAAATAGAGCTTATAAAGCTTGGGAAAACCTCACCTTACAAACCGATTTTGTAGGGTTGAGTTAGACTCAAACTCACATTCTAAGATAATACTAGAGCCTTTCCTAGATCTATTGTTGGGCCACCTGCATTGTCACACTCTAGGCCGGTATCCTTGGGTGTGAGGGGAGTGTTGGAAAGCCGCTTTAATTGCAGTCACCACTGGCCTGTCTTAGCTGTGACTTATTTGGGCTGCCTTAATTGCATAGTTGAAGGGGTGTGTGTTTAGTTCCACCTCGACCATAGATATGACTTAAAAAATGCTTAAAAATCTTGGATAAACCTTACCTTGCAAGCCGGTTTTATTGCGTTGAGTTAGGCTCAAACTCACATCTTAAGATAGATATTAAAAAAAAAAAAAAAAAAAAAAAAATCTCTTGACAATAAGAGGTTTTGATGTGGATTCTAGATTTTGGAAGTTCCGCCACAAAAATAATAAGATGCTCTAGCTGTTGCAGAATCAGCAAAGCTTCTTTCATGAGACTAACATTGCGGGTTCCACACAAGGCCTACAAACATTTATAATGTTATTAATGGAAAATATGTATGAGAAAAATTCAAATTTAATGTCAATGAAACAAGTTTTCTCCTTCAACATGTTTCATGCATGAACTTAAAAAGAATTTCATAGAATTCCAAATCCATGAATGACTGACAAAGGTTTGCATTAATCTTAAAGAGAGTACTATTTCGTAGTATAGGTTCTATTTAAATAGCTATTGGATGACTAATGAAGGTTTGCATTAGTCTTCAAAAGAGCACTTTTGGATCTATTATTGAGTGGTTAATTAATGACAGTTTTATGTTACTATATTAGGATCCTTAAATTTTTACTTATCCTATAATGTGTTGGGATCTTTAAAATCAATGAAATTAACATTAACTCTTTGCCTTTAAGGATTATCAACAACTATCTTCTAATTCTTGAGACTTCAGTTTATAATAATATAATGCTAAAATGATAGTTATTAGTAAGTAATTAGATAATATGAATTACTCTTACCTTGATTTTGCATAGTATATCAATCATTTATATGTTCATGTTATTAGGATTGTCATGCCTGCCAAGTACTAGGTCTCCTAAGAGTTTACAAGGTTCACACCCATAATTGTATTACTAATACTGTTAATTCCCTTGCCTGTGTTGTTATACAACTGTATAATAGGACTTATAACAGTGCTTTTGCATCGACCAGAGTATGTGATACCTGTTCTCTTTTGGTTATGGTGATTTGTCAATTCTTACCAAGTGTTTTTCTTGTAGACCAGTGGGAAGACATGATATTCAAGTTAAATGATTCTAGAAGATATAGACGAACAGTTGGTTCTATTACTGGTTCATGTATTACTGCTGCTATCCCACTTCTAGCATCATTCAAGCAAGAGATATGCTTGGCTGCCCTGGATATAATTGAGGTATCGATTGGTTGAAATGCTTTTACACAACATTTCAGCCATTGATGTAAATGTGAGAAGCATATATTCTTTATCAGTATGGGTTTCTTTGGGCAGTTCTGTGTGATTTTTCATGAATTGCTGGGACCTTGATGCAACCATTTGAATAAACTGTAAATTTAAAAATAAAGAGAAAGGATCTGAAATTGAGATTGATAGACAAAGGAAGAAAATAAGGCCTTCAGGAATTTTATTTATTCGGGGAGGAAATTGTAGAGCATTAAAAATTAACTTTTAAAGTCTAAATGTTTGAAGGGTTTAACCAGAGATCAAAGTAGACTCTGCTGAAAATAGATAAGTGCCTAGACAGAGATTGCTTTGATGGAAATATGTTAATTTTTTTAAAATTAGGTATATCCAGGGTGGGTGAGCTTTAAAAGAAAGGAAACATTTAAATTATAAACTTCTTTTTGAAGTTCTAATCAAATATCAAACTATTGAAGATAGAGAATTGTCTTAGTAAGATTGCTCTGGTGGAAGTATGCTATAAAAGGGTAAACAAGTATATCCCTCCACCCCGTTTCCTCCATTTAGTGTCTGAAATAGATGTTCTCTTGTTCACTGGGTGGTGTTCGAAAAGTCCTTGTCAGTTATTATTTCCTTGGATAAATATATATTGCTACCCATTGTGTGAAATAAATTTATGTTGTCTGCCAGTTTGAGTACGGATCTAAAATCATTTTGAACATTAGATATATTTTGTATTTTTCTCAATTGCTATTTCGATCATTTGGTTTTAGAGTGGCATGTTGGCTTTAGCAAAAGTAGAAGCAGCTTATAAACTTGAGACAGAAATTAAAGAAGCTATGGAAGAAGCGCTAGAATCACTATCATTGTATCAGCTGAAGGATACTTTGGATGCTAATGAAGAAGGGGCTGATGAAAACAGGCTGCTTCCGGCAATGAATAAAATATGGCCATTCCTGGTTACTTGTATTCAGAACAGGAACCCAGTGGTGAGCAATCCCTCATTGATGGTCATTTCTTGCTTTAAGATTGGGTTTTCAATGCTACTGTCCTTAATTGGATACACATAATGACTTAAATTATCTCATTCTGATCATTGGAGGAATTCCCCCTGTGGAATTTCCTTCATCACCTTAAGTCTAATGTTGTGTTTGTCGATGAGTCATGGTTGATTGCTTAAGTGATATTCTTTTAATGTAACTCATGTTGGCAGGCTGTCCGAAGATGCTTGAATGTGATCAGCAATGTAGTGCCAGTTTGTGGAGGAGATTTCTTCACACGTCGTTTCCACACTGATGGAACACACTTTTGGAAACTTCTGGTCACATCCCCATTTCATAAAAAGTCATATTTCAAAGATGAGAAGACCCCTTTACAACTACCTTATAGAAGCAGTTCTGTGAGTTCAGAGGATTCATTGGCTGAGACTTCCTATCTTAAGGTTCAGATTGCGGTGCTGAACATGATTGCTGAGTTATGCCGTAATAAGAGCAGTTCCTCTGCATTAGAACTTGTTCTGAAGAAGGTAACCGGTCTTGTTGTGGGGATAGCCTGTAGCAGTGTTGTTGGACTTAGAGAGGCTTCTCTTAATGCCCTGCATGGACTTGCATCTATTGATCCTGATCTTGTGTGGCTTCTCTTAGCTGATGTATACTACACTGCGAAGAAGACAGAAAAGTGGCCTCCACCTAGACCAGATTTACCAGAAATATCTGAAATTCTTCCGCTTCCCATGTCACCCAAAGAACATCTTTATGTGCAGTATGGAGGACAGAGTTATGGCTTTGATATAGATTTGGCTTCTTTGGATATGGTTTTCACAAATATTGATTCTCAATATCAAATGTATAGCTAAAATCCGAATTAGCTTATATAAAATTATTTGTAGCTTTTAAATCTCCTTGGGGATGAAATCTTTATTAGCTTGGATATTGAATAAGATTATGTTGGAAGGGGAGTATTTGTATTATAGTTACAAAGAAAAGAAAAACGTTTCACATGAGCCCATATAACTAGACTCCTTCCTCTAGTAATTCAGTTAAATCCAAAACATCTCACAAGGGCATCATACAGAAGTAAAAATTAACCACAATAAATGATCTTGGGCCATCCGTTGTACAACATAAGAAAAGGAAAAGGGACATTGTGATTTGACTTTCAATAGCTTAGTAAAGCGTGATAAAAAGTAGTAAAAACTGTATCATGGCAAAGGATTGGATAACAATTGCATGTCTCTATTAAGAGTTTGATTTTTCTTCCTGCACCAACTCTTTTTCTTATACACCCAACAAATCATTTGAAATTATTCAAATACCCTACACTAATCTTCTTCTCTATCTTCGCACCATTTACACTTCTCTCTCAACTTTTCTCTCTCAATCCAGAACCATCATTTTAGGTTCTCTGGCGGCATCACTCTTGTTTAAGTCATCATCATTGTTAACGTCATCGTTCCAAGTAAGTTTGAGTTTTTTTTTTTTTTTTTTTTT
>JBBMKG010681469.1:0-10996 GCA_037834515.1 Lespedeza cuneata | reverse complement strand
CAAGAATGCATTTGTTTTTCAATAGATGATAAAGCAATGTGACATGCATCTTTTTCTTCTTGTTAAGATGCTTCGTTGAAATTATAAGGTCAAACATGTTCCCCTCTTTGTTTGAACGGCTAATTAAATTCGTGTACCACTAAGCAAATTGCAAATTCGCAAATGAAAAAGTAGGGGGACCTGGTGAATTAATGCTACTTATAAATAGTGTCGATGGAGGCATTAGCCAAGCCTGACCCCAATGCATATGTTCTCGTTATTGGACTCTTCTTTGTGAATTAGGTCCACTGTCACATTTGGCCCCTTGTTTATCTGTCTTTTCCTTGCACAGCAATTGTGTATCTTACATTATTCATTTTACCACGTGCTACCTTCTTTGCTTCTAGAGTTGATTTTTTTTCAATGTTAAAGTCAAAGTTTGCGTTTCTTTCTTCTTTCCTTTATATTATTAATTAACAACATCATGATCAAAAGAAAGAGGGGATTCGAGAAACAAAAGAAAACAAAAGAGATAAAGCATTGTGTCGACATGCCATGGCCACAATAGTTTCAGCAAAGAACGTGTCGATTATTGAGAAGGAAGGTGGACAGTAGCTAAATTAAAACATACAAGAATAAACTTCACTCATCACTCGTTCGCGTCAATTGTACCAATAAATAGGGCCTTGAACTTTTCTTTTGTTTGCGTCAACCAAATATAGAATTCCGAAGATATTGCATACATATTCAACACGAGGACCATGTGATTAATATATCTCCATCTCAACGTTTTTTTTCATTGCTCAAGATCATAATTAAATAAAATGTTAGCGTTGATTTCCCTTTTAATTTCACTATAACTTTTCTCAATTAACATCAATATTTTGAGTGACTAAAACTACATTCATAACAAAACAAAATAAATTGATTTTTTTTTCAACAAAAGAATATATTAATAGGTATAAAAGATACACATAATACAATATATATAAGAGTAACAATCAACGACTCTCCGCATAAGAAAGACAATCATTCTAAAAAAGACATGTTATTTCCACCTTCTTACTTGTTTTCACTTTCCTGAAAATTGTGATGTTTTCATGCAGATTTAAAACAATGTCACACTTATCTAATCCAGAATGACAATATAAGTTAATCACAATTAAGATTCATCCCAAGTTATTTATTGATGTAATAAATTTTTTCATATTTTAATATAAACTAGTGTGCAAACAAGTTTTAATGTGATGTGACATCTTATTACAATATTAAAGAAATAATATTTGAAAATATTTACAAATAATTTTATATAACTTCTGATATATACTTCTATATAATGAATTACATTACACAACATGAAGGTGAATTTCTCACTTTCTCTACTTTTTCCATTAGACATTTAAAATAGTTTTTCTTTGATTGATTTTGGATGTGCATCTCATACAGTACTCACATAAATAACTAAAAAAATTATCTTTTTGATGATCTTAAATTATCATTATTTTATCTTAATTTGATATTTTTAAGCATTTATCCTTTTTAAATTATATTTTATTTCCATCTCAAAATTAAATTGTAATACTTTAAAAAAATAATAATAACAATTAAAATCAATATTATATAACAATTTAAATAACTTATTAAGAATCCAAAAAAGTTATTTGTATATTTGAATATATTAATGTATTATAAATTTAATTAAATTAAATATATTTTTAATCATTTTAAAATGACCCGTTTCAATATTGTTTGTTATTCTTACTGTACGTGTCACTTATTAACTACTCCAGTCTTTTTTTTTGGTTGACACAACAACTATTCAAGTCTTAAGTGTTGCCATGTTAGCATATGATATTTCTAAAAAAATTCTATATAGAAATCAAGGACCAAGGAATTATAATTAGAAGAAACTAGTACGTATACTCAAAAGTATATTTAATTAATTTTTAATAAATTTATATATTAATTAAAATTTATATTTATATATAATTTGAAAAATATAAAGATATTTGAGTTTGATTTTCTATTTTTATTATGTATTTTAGTCTAATAAATTAAAAAAATTAATATATAATATAATGTAATTATAATAAAAATAATTATATTTTCATATACTCATAATTTATTATATATAATAAAATTGTTTTATTTAATTTACTATTTTGTGATTTACAATTTCAAACTTAAATTAAAATAATATATTTTATCATAACAATGTTGTTAATAAAATGAAAAGTATGTATCAAATATAAATAATAATTTTATTATTCTAAAATGAACGCCAAATATTTAAATAACTCAAAGCCAATATTTATACGATTAAAATAATAATGCACAAATGAGCTATAATAACTATATAATAGATAAGAATTTTGAAAGAGAAAAAAAATGAGAAAAAAAATGTTTTTGACTTTTATAGTTTATCTATCAATATTAATAAATAACAGCCGGTTAAAATGAATTATCAATTACATATTTTTTTAAAATAGAATAAATTAATAGTGACATCTTAGTTGTAAAATAAAATTTAAATTTATACGATATATAATTTGTTGCTGAACAAAAATAAAATTCAAAAATTCTAATTTTATATATATTAAAATAAATTATTCAAATTTAATTTAAATAGAAATGTTAACCTAAATTAAATTTTGGAATAATATTAATTTTTGGAATAATAATTGCATATAATTTTTACAATAACTTTTAAATAACTTATTTCTCTATAAATTAGAATATAAATTAATAATAAAATCCTAATTATAAAGTAAAAATTAAATTTATATAATATATAATTTGCAGCAAAATAAAAGTAAAAATAAAAAATTTTAATTTTTACTGGAATAAATTTTTAAATTTAATTTAAATAAAAATATTAACCCAAATTATATTCTGACATTTTTTATGAAAAAATGTATATAACAATTACATTTTAAAAGTTATTAATATGAAATAATCTAAACTAACTACAATTAAGTAATTTTTATAATCATATTAATTTAAATTTATTTTTTTAACTATAGAGTATGTTTTTCTCTTATTTAAATTTACTATATAATTTAAATATAATCAAATCACTGTTGTTTATTAATAATTACTTAAGTGCTAATAATATATCATAAATGATTGATTTAATAAAATATAGATATTTTTTATTTATTATTATATATTGTCTAATCAAATATTTTTATAGAACTTTATAGTATTTGATTTAACCTAATTTTTATGAAGCAAAATATATTATTGGATAATTAATTATTACTTATAATAATTATGAAATATAAACGTAAGTAAATAGTTATAAAATATATATTTTTGTTAATTATTTGATTTAATCAAATATTTAGTTACAATAAATTTTATAATTATTATTGTCAAATATAGATAATAATTTGAAGGAAATGTAATTAAAAATAAAAATATTATTATATAATAATAGATACGATTATATATTAGTATAGAGATATATTATATATAAAAGATTATATTATATTATATTATAAATATATAACATAATGAATTTTAGGTGAGAAATTTATTTTTTATATAATTGAGTAAAAAAAATTTATTAAAGACTTAACTCGCATTTTAATAATATATAAATATAAATAAGAGAAAATAGGACTACACGAGAAAAATATTTTTTTAGTACTTTTTGTGTTTTGCTTTTTTGAAAGACAACTTGTTCTTAAAAAAAAAAAAAGTTTGTGTGTTTCTTAGAATCTGTTTTAGATAACATATTTTAAAACTACAAACTGAAAAAAATATAATGGAGAAAAATTGAAAATACAAAACTCCAATGAACGGAAAATTAATACTGCCCACCGATTAGACCGGTAACCTGTAATGTAAGAACACGAGAGTCTGATAGAAAGGGAATTTCTCTTGCATATTTTTATTTTTATTTTTTTATTGCCGCTACCAGCTTTATTTTCATTGTCTATTTCTCACAGCAACAAACACATTTCTTCCTTCTTCTCGGCAACTCTCTCTTCATTTTCTCTCTCATCTTGCGTGTTTAAGATTCTTACTTCAACGCTGCCGTCTCAGCACCAATTCCCAAAGAGCGTTTGTAAGGTTTATTCTCTTCTACGGATTTCCTTATTCTGACGTTTATTATTGGTTTCTCTGCTTATGTGAGAGTTTTGAACGATCATTGGCTTTCTCTGTATCTTTGATTTTCGGTATGTACTAGGCTTGATGAGTTTCGCCTTTTTCTTCCGATCTTTCTCGTTTGTTGTCCATTTGTTTCTGATGCTTATTCCAGCCGATTTTGCAGTTTTCACAAGTTTTACTTTTTCTTAGTGTTTGTCGTTTGTATAAAAAAAATTGATTAGTTTTTTTTTTCTAGTTTTTTTTATGTTTCCACTCGTTGGTTTATCGACCGTACATGTCCATATATGTTTCAGCTTAACATTGAAGTATCCATTTCTTATATTATAATGTATAAAAGTAAAAATAAAGGAAAATTTGTATATATGTAGTGGCATAACATGATTATTGTCTTACAAGTTTATCCATCCATACTTCTTTGTTCTGAGAAGTCATGTGACTTGTAAGGTTTTAGTTCTGCTGCATTTTGTTATATAGAGCCCATTTGAAGAAATCAAGGTTCTATCTGCCCGCGACCATGATTAAGGTTCTATCAAAGTGACCGCAGCTGGGGCCTCATTTGTCCACAATTTCATTTCTTGTAACATTGACGAAACTTATAGATTTATGGTTTGTATAATATTGGATGCTTTGGCAGATATTGTCAGTCCGGTTTTTATCAGATTTTCTTAGAATCAATTAGGTTTAGATGGTTTTTTTTGTTATGCACGTTTCTTGATGCTGTTGGTGAGATGCATGCACTTTCATTGGAAATTCTTCTTCATTCCTTATCTTTCCCATCTTTGTTTAATAACAATTTACTCTTAGGTCTTTTTAAATGTATATATATATATATAATCGTATCTGTGGGTTTAAACTTTAAATTTATTATATTATTATTATTAGCAAAAGTGGCTTTGCCTTGGCATACTTGCATTGTGCAGGTTATGGAAGGGGTGATTTCTTCTTCATTTGGTCTATTCCATTACATCATCTGAATTGCAGATTGTGTTGTAGGTCCTTTTCAATCTTGGATTAATGGGGTGACTGTAGGACCGATGAGTGACGACTTTGGAATGTTCTGTTTTCTAAGAATGTATTAACATGGTATGCTGCAGTTATGGAGTGTTGTAAGCCAACTTTCATAGGTATAATGTACCAAAGAATGAGTTAGTTGGAAGAATTGTGTCGGACATGTTCAGCTGCATTGTGTCCTTTAGATCACGGTCATCCTTCTTTTGGGACTGGATGCTTGTTGGGCATGACATGACCTAGCACTTGTTATGAGGATATTGTGGCAATAGACTGATCACATCCAATGATTAGTGACGCAAGATGTCATTTGTGGGTTGTTACAGAAATTTAGGGAGGGTCATGGAACTTTTCATACCATTGTTATAGTTCTAATGCTTTGACTTGAGGTGCTAAAATATGACTGTTGGAAAACCTCAGAAGTATCTGCCCATAACTTGTGAATGATCTTGTCGAATGCTTGTTAACTTAATATGGAATCTACCATGGAAATTGTGCTACTTAGTGGGGCTGGTATAATGAGTTTACAAGTACAATTTTCGGAGAGCATAATTAACATGCACTATGCATACGGCAATTTTGAACCATTAGGGGTACCATAGATTGAAGAGACTGCTATAGTGCTATGCATCCTCTCGTAAATGATATAGATGGGTTTTTATGTCAATTTGGTTTCTCCAATAATGCAACAATTCTGTCAATCCATGGTTGGGATTTTTGATGCGAGCCTGTCAGTTTGTTGATATCTGTTTGATAGGCATGTGTTGGTTATATCATCTTCACTCATGGTTCTAAATGTTGAGGAATGAAAAAAAACTAACATCAAGTGAGTGGACTTATATGGGGCAATTGATAATTTATTATGGTTAAGGAGACAATGAGTGCCAAGTATCTAGTGTTTACAGTCTAGTTCTTTGCATCATTGTGAATCTTGATATCAAATAAGCATGTATAAACTAGTTATTTATTCAAGAAAATAAAACAGTCCAACTGGAGCTGGGGGTCATTTTCTAGGCCTAGAAACTATTGAATGGAAAATGGTGAAATCTGATTAATATATATATGAGAAATTGATAGAATTTTTTTTTTAATGATGTGGAACTGGCAATGGTGGTTGTGCTTGTATTATTATATATTCTGGAAGTGGAAAAGAGAAGTCTGGCTAGATGTAACTGTATTAGTACTCTTTTTGCAATACTAGGAAGGTCGAGGAGAAGACTTATTCTTATCACACACATCTTACATCATCTCTAGGTATTGCTCCCCTGCTGTGCTTGTCCTAGTTACTCTTCCTAGCCATATTGACCTTAATGTAATATTAACTTTTGCAAAAAAAAAAAAAAAAATGTGAGAGTTGCAGACTTCTGATCCTACTTACTCTTTTTCACATATTTGTATGCATATGCATCTCTAAAATCTTCTCTCTGTTCCCCTGTGCATGTTTGGTTTCATGTTGAAACCGCCCAAAACCTTACGTTTAAAAAGGATCAAACATGGTAGGTAAAGTTAACTTTGTTCTCAAGCATGGTTTTGACTCCTTAAAATGCAGAAGCAACATGTTTGTTGCTTTTGCGTTAGGGAAAATTAGTTTGTAAATGTTTTGACAAAAATACCTTAACAATTTAGTATTATATCATCCCATTAATATTTTATTATAATATCCATCTTCTTCTTTTTTTTCTTTTTTTTTTCTTTTTTTGTAATTACAAATTCCAAAATGATTTTGATTTATATCATCATAACAACATTCATTTTGTCAAATTCACATTTAAGATGAAAGTATCTAAACATTAATCATGTTACTCCAAACACAATTCTCACCAAAACAAAATTTGCAAACTCTAATCCAAACCTGCACTGATAAATTAGGTTCATTTTCAACTGTGCTCGACTCAACATATTTGCTGTTTTCTTATGGTTCTACATGGAATATTTTGGTTGTTGTGTAAAGTGTTTGCTTGGAGTTTAGCATCTGGGCTAGTCTTTTAGTTATGCATTGTGATTTTAGATGCCACTGAGTATTTAATAACAGTTGTATTTTTGCTTTAATATCATTGCACATACTACATCCATGATAAAGCTTAGGTCTTGTGCAAATGTTGTGGATCAGAAACAGCTTTGCTTGATTGTTAATTTTCATTGTTGATATTGAATTTCTTCAGTTCGGATGGTCTTTGGCCTTGCAGGTTGTGAATTATTTTCAGATCTGACTCAGCTACACGGTCAATCTTGACACCCAGAAATTGCAAGTGACAGTTATGGGGCATAGGCACTTATATAACACATCTTCATTGTTTGAGGGTGAGCCTGACCAGAACTGGAATCATATGCATACTGATCAACATTATGTGCACCTTGGTAATGTTAAATATATAGGCCTCACTTCTGCTTGTATTTTGGTTCCTTAGTCTCTCTCTCTCTCTCTCTCTTTTTCTTGTTCCTAATTATAAATTATAACTTAGTTTAGTTGATTGCATCAGCACCATATTACTTATATAAGGCAGACCTCTATTGCAGGTAGGACTAGCACTTCAGAGAATGGTTCTTTTAGTTATCCTGCAGAAAACATGTCTATAGATAGCATTTCTTTCCCCTCTCACTGGAACTCTTCCACAAGGTCAAATGGATATGCATCCTCAAGTCATAACATTGATGTACCTCCTCACCAGTCAGATGCATCAGGCTCCTCTAATGATCATTTTGTGCATTCGTCTAGTGCTGGGGCATTCTTTCCAGTGTCTGAAAATTATGTACATCAGCCTTCTTCTTCTTCCAATTATGACAGACAAACATTTCATGTTGATGGTGGTTTTATTGATCTTACAATGGGAAGTGGACAAGGGCCTCACAAGCGAAAGAGCCCTGGAATTTCTTCAGTCCATGAGAGAGGCAGTACAAGTAGATACTTTAATGCTGGGAGTTCAACTGAGCCTCCTATATCTTCAGAATTATGGCAGGAGAAGCCAAATATTGATTCTCAATATATGCCCTGGGATCATTTTACCATGACACCCACATTCAGAGGTGCTGGCCTCTCAATGAAGGGTGAAGGTTCTATGCGGAATGTGAGGAGCCGTTATGCACTTGACATGGATTCCAACCTGGCTCGAACCCATTTACCAGGTAATCCTTCACACAACTCCTACCCTACTGTCCCACTAGTTGACCATTCTAGTATGGTGGATCTTTCTGGTCCGACTTCTGCTACATTGACAAGGGATTGGAGCCAAATGAACATATCTCCTGCTAATGGAAGGGTGTTATTACCAGGTTAGTTCGCTGTTAATAAATATTAGTATGGATATAAACACATAACAAACTCCATTCTCTTTGCCTTTATATCTAAAAAGGCTGACTTAAAAATGCAGATACAAGTGCTTTTGGTCTCGAGACAAATCACTACCTTGTTGGAAATAGTGCAACTGCTAGCAATGCTTCTGTAGATGTTGGGGGCTTCCATCATGAAGTTGGTACTAGCAGAAATCCTAACGCACCTCAAAGTTTTCATAATAATCAAGCACAGACTGTTAGGGGAATTCAAAGCAACTATTCTCAGAGATCCACCCCAACTTTTAGGGCTTCTTCAAGCTTGCGCATGGGACACGTGACATCTTTGGATGATGGATTGCCTTTGGTAGCTGAAAGTTACTCTTCTAGACATCCAAGGCCATTGAGCACCATTGGCTGGCAGAATGGTGATAGAAATGGAAGGTCAAGAATTTCTAGGGAAAGATATCGATCATTGACTGGGGAGAGTGGTCTCCATGATCGATTTTCCTCTGAGGTATCTCTGTCAGTCGCTCAAGGACCTCTATTTTTGTGTCGGTATTAATGGAGGGATATATTTGTGTGATGTCTATAATTTGAAATACTTGTTTTCCTGTTTTTGCTTGAGCCCCATAGTTGACCTTTAATAGGAATTCTTTGTTTATTTGCAAAATCTAAGCAAATTACTTTCAAAATGTTCCTTTGAACTAGTTGAAGTATTCATTAAGAACTGCAAACTTATTCTTTCTGGCAATACTACCACTGGCTGACTCATTTAATTTTTATATTTTTTGTTTGCTTTCAGGGTTTCATGGTTGTTGAGCGAGCATCAATCTATGGTTCTAGGAATATGCTTGATCAGCACCGAGAAATGAGGATGGATGTAGATAACATGAGTTATGAGGTGATTACTAATTTATTACTATTTCTTGTGTTAAAATTAATATTATGTACTCCCAAATTTTTAATTATTTTGATGATTGGAATGACCAGGAACTACTTGCACTTGGTGAGAGGATTGGCTATGTGAACACAGGAGTATCCGAAGATTTGCTTTCCAAATGTTTGACGGAAACAATATACTGTTCATCTGAGCAAAGTCAAGACGAAGGAAACTGTGTAATATGTCTGGTATGTTTTTATCATTTCATTCTTAGTTAAACATTTTAGATATTTTTGATAACAACATTATTCCGGTGCTTACAAATTTTATTTTATTTAAAATTACAGGAAGAGTACAAGAACATGGACGATGTTGGGACACTTAAATCTTGTGGACATGACTACCATGTGAGCTGCATTAAAAAGTGGTTATCTATGAAGAAGTTGTGTCCTATCTGCAAAGTTTCTGTTTTGCCCGAGGATACGAAGGATAAATAACTTATAATATTGTAGTATAATTAAATCTCACTAGTGTAAATATTTGATTTGGACATCCCTCAAAATGGAGGAAACAAACTTGCTTTGGGAAATGTTGTAACAGAAATGCTTCTTTATGTCAATGTATTTTGTTTTCGGCTTCGATCTCAATTACGTGAAGCCTTGAAATTATTGTGTGGTTTTTTTTAACGGATATATTTTATTTATCTTTGATATCCCAAAAATGGATATGTTTTATAGAGACTAAAAATATATTTAAACTTGTTGTCTATGATTAAAGGGTTTTTTGTAGATAAAATAATAAGGTTAAGGCTCCATTTGGATGAGCTTATAAACAGTTTATTGATTGATACTCATCCTTAGACACAAATACTTATAATGGTGTTTGGAAGAATTTGTAGATATAGCTTATAATGGTGTCCCAAAATTATAATGGTGTCCCAGAAGTTATCTTCAGCTTATTTTCATAAGATGTAAAATATAGGTTACTCAATTTACTTGTGCGGGAGCTTTTGCGGCTAGCCTCACTTCGATTCTCACCACACCAACTTCTTTTGTTTGGCTTTTTTTTATGCACTGCCTTTTTATATTTTTCTTAACTGAAAAAAAATAAAAATAAAAACTTTTATATTTTACTAGAGAAACATCTTAGCCCTTGAAAATTTTTAATGCGTTGGCTCTTATTCTTTGTCCTTTCAATTGTTCAGACTCGTATATATTCAATCTACCCATATAAACATTCAGTGTTTTAATTTTATAAAAAATGTTTTTCTCCGCGTCTTATTTTATATTATTTTTTGAGTTAAATTATATATTTGGTCCTTATATTTATTTTAGGTTTTATTTTGGTCGTATTTATTAAAAGTTATAAATTTATCTGTTAACTATTTTTTTTAACACAAGTTCATTATTTGTTAATTTATATATAAATAGTGTTGAGTTTTCTTCACAATTGAAAGAAATTTATTTGAGTTTAGTGATGAACTTTATCAAGAAAAATAAATTAGCATTTTGAAGATGAATGTGAATAAAATTATTATTATTATTATTATTATTATTATTTTTGAATAGTTGAGAATTATATGGTGAATATTATATATGGATGACTGTTATAAATAATGATGTCATTCCGTCATTGAATATATAATAAGTATTTTTTTTTTAAAAACTTACAAACATGGTGTTTGCTACGGTGTCGTCGCTTAGTTGACGGTACCGTACCGTTATGATTTTTTATTTTTTATTT
>JBBMKG010681468.1:0-10963 GCA_037834515.1 Lespedeza cuneata | reverse complement strand
AAGATAACAATAATGCAAATGAGGATAATAACAACCTCAATTACATTTTCACCTACTAGGGAGCACCTAATTTATCTCACAGAAAAAAGATGATTACATGCATAACAATGGTTTTTGAGACCACTTATAAAGTGAAGCCTGAAAGTCTGTATTTCTTCCTTTGAGCTATTTCCAGGATAAAAAGATAATATTATCAAGGGCTTTTTCTACCTGAGCTTCCTCACCATGAAACACCTTCCTATTTCTTACTCTCCATATGACCCAAACAGTAGCAAACCAGATAACTAACCAGATCTTTTTCTCCCTTTTCTTTTTGAACCATCCCAAATGTTGTTGTAAATGACAATGAGCCCCCACTGGAAAAGTAGTTGAGAATCCTATCCAATTATAACACAATCCCCAGATATTATATGCCACAGAGCAAGAGAAAAAAAGATGATTGTTTGATTCCACAGTAGTATCACACAGAGCACATCCAGCAAACCCCCCATGGGCAATAATATTCCGTTTCCTCAAGTTCTCTCTTGTTTGAACGCTGTCCAAGAGAATCCTCCATGCAAAGACACTAATTTTTGACGGGGCATAGCCAGACCACACAAGATTAGTCATCTCTTTCAAAGGTATAGATCCCAGCAAATCCTCATATGCAATTTTGACTATGAAAGGAATTTCAGTTTTACCATTCCACATCCACCCGTCACAATTGTCCTTCTCCAAGTTTACGTTTTCCAATTCCTGCAAAAAAGAGGTTAGTAAAACTTTTTCCCATTCAAACCAAGACCTTCTCCATCTAAACTCCCACTTCCACTTCCCATCTACCCAACTACCCATCTGATTTATCATTGCTCCCTGTTGGGAAGAGTTACAGAAAAGTCTATTAAACCTTGATTTTAGAGGTCCCGAGCCCAACCATTTCTCACCCCAAAATAATACCCCTGCACCTGAGCCTACTTTTCTAGTAATCCTTTTCCTCCACCACCCTTCACTGTTATTTACATCTCCTATTGTCATAAGGTCCCTCCACCATATGAGAGCGTTAAGAATTAATTAATCGTGAGGTTTAATTATTTAATGCTTTTATGCATTTTATAATCTAAACTAAGAGTATCTAAACTATAACCTTGGTTGATTAATTAGAGGGATAAGTCTATATAAAATTATGATTAATTCCAAATTAAACACCTAACAACAAAATAAACCTCTTAAACCAAACAATTAAACACCCACTCCCTTTTCCTTCTTCTAAACCATTGAAACACCCTTGCCCCAAAAAAAAAACAACACACTTTTATTTTATTTTTTCTTTCATTCTTCACTTTTCCTTTCAAAACAACCCGATTCTGCCTTGAGAGGAAGAGAGAGTGGAACTGAGAGGTTAAGAGAAGAGTGTGAGAGTTTAAGGAAGGGGGCCAAGTAAGGTGAGGGAACCGTGGAAGGAGAAGAGCAAACAGGGAATTGAATAGCTATTGTCGCTGTTCGTTACTGCACATGGTGGTGCTGTGGTGGTGTCATTGTCCAGTTTGTGGTAGGGCGTGATACAGCTAGGTCGTAGAGGAGGAGTCATTCCATAGTTGCTCATGAAGCACAGAGTTACCGACATACCTCATTATGTGTTTTCTGCATTTGCTTGCTTCAAGTGGTAAGGAGAGTTTTCTTTGTACTCTTTGCATGGGTGTTCTGTGACTGAAATGTTGGGGTTAAGGTTCTTGTGCAAGTATTTTATTTTTATGTTTGAGAGATATGCATGATTGTGAGAATTTGAGATTTTTCCTTTTTTATGAAGTTAATGCATGTCGATTTTTCATCAATTGAATTACATAGAGTTATCTATTTGATGAGGTGTTTGTGATTTTGGAACCCTGACTCAATAAGCTTCACAACAGTATAAAATTTATAAAATTAAGATCTCGTTTGATGTTCCTAAAAGTTACTGCAAGACAGGGACAACGTCCCATGTCAAGAAATTTGAATGTTTAGAAAATACTAATTTTGAACTAGCAACTTTTAAAAACAAGATTAAAGATGTCAAAGGCTGGATTGAGGAGTTTGTTTAGTTGGAAATTGGGTTAGAAGTGGTTCTGACCCAATTTGGAGGTGTTTTGGAGTTCTAAAACCATGACCTAAGGAGGTGTTTTGGGTTAGCACGAATTTCTCTCACAGTCCTCGGTCCTCCAACTTGATTATTCGAGTTTCTATCACTTTGTCCTCTCAAGGGGGTTTGAACAATCTTTGCGGAGATAACCCTTCCCTCCACAGTTGAAGCAAGTTACTTCTTTGTCGGTGCACTCTACAACAATATGACCTAATTTTCCACACCAATAACACCTCTTATGTGACGTAGGGGTGCTAACACCATTATCACTTCCACCACTAGTGAACTAACCCACAACAATCTTCCATCCTACTAAACACTCTCTATGTTGGCTAGATGGGGTTGGATATGGTCTTCTACGAGGTCAAACGTTAGGTTTTTGATTCTTTACCGGCCCTATGCCTCCATGTTGAGTTTTCTTTGCCTTAGGTTGGTGAGCATTTTGATAATTCATAGTTCCCTCCACAGATACACCTTCTATTTTCCCATGTTTGTCGTGAGATACCTTTCCAAAGACGCCTTTGAAAGTTTCCCATGTGAGGGCTTTACCTTTAGCTTCCAACTATTGATGAACATTTTGCCACCAATACTTGGCCTTCTCAACAAGCATTAAGGTACCAAAAATTACCTTATGTTCATCAGCATAAGTCTTCACTTGAAAAATTCTTTCTATAGTCCATATTTACTTTTGAGCCCCGTCGGGGTCACATTTTCCTTTGAAGGTCAATGGATTGTTCCTTTGAAATTGCTCCAACTCATTATACTTAATGGCTCTCCCCTATACTGCTTCTCCACTACTCGTGCTAAGGCTTGCAAGGTTTCAGCAATTGTGAAATCATTCCTTCCCGCCATCACTTCCTATGCAACCTAGGAAGTGAGAACATAGAAGGAATACACACATAAGAAATGGGATAAAACAATTCCATACCAATCAAAGAGCACACTACACTTTGGCATACATGGAGGAAAGGAAAATCAAACAATCATCGATGAGGTAGTAAGGAACATATTAATGACATACGTATATGGAAATAAGAGTTTGATCACCATGCCTAACACACCAACTAAACATACTTAACATTTAAGAGTTAATGCTTCAATGATTCACTCCCTATGACACTCCACTCAACCCTTTTATTGGTCGGAACCCTCCGTAGGTAGTTCCTCATTAAGACATTATCGATCAAAATCAAAACCACTTGTATTTCATAATCACTTGCCATAATATCCAACTGCATTTCACGAATTATCAAGATGGTCAATCTTATAGCTCATGACTCGATAGTGGAAATCATGGTATAGCATACATTAAAGGTACAAGGCACTTCAAAATACATCAACCAATTTCACAGTCATGCAAGAAGAAGATGCAAGCAAAGTTTCAAACATAAACAAATCAAGCAACAACAAAACCATCAAATATTCAAACATTCAACAAAATACACAATGAAACACAGCAGACTCACAACTCACTACCCAAAAGATTCAATTGGCTCTGATACCACTATTGTAACGACCCGCCTCGTCGCTACAGTATCAACTACTCTAAAGCATGCAATATTCAATTTTAAAGTGAAAACTCCAATTAATTTATTTATGAAAATGGTAAAGAATTTTTCAAGATATTCCTTCAACACAATGCATCACAAAAATTATTCATAAGCATACATATACATATAACTTTTAATTACATTCATAATATCCATTCATCATAGGACTCAAATCTTCACAAGTATACTTATATTACATGTTGTTTTGGTGATACACATAAAACTTGATCATCAGAAGAAGCAAACTAAAAGAAGAGTCTACTAAACAAAAGATAACTCTTCTAGATTCCAACACTATCACGTCTCGATAAGGCGGTTCCAAACTTCTTAAAAGAAAACCTGTTACTGTTCATCTACTTCAATGAACACAAGTTCGAGATCATCACAAGTATCAATCACAAGGTACAAATTGCAAGGGTGAGCTTCTTATATAAAGATCAAACATTTAAACATTCCTACAACTTAAGATATAAAGTACTCATTATCAATTTCACTAGAATCCTGTAAAAAACCAAATCGTGCATGCATTCATTCATACATAAACCTTAAATCCAAAGCACATCAATAAGGTTACATTTAACTAAACAGAACATACATAGGCATATATAACAATCATCAATTGATAGTAAACAACACACTATCATCATCAACATATTCACGCGCAAA
Organism: Lespedeza cuneata; assembly: GCA_037834515.1. NCBI lineage: Eukaryota > Viridiplantae > Streptophyta > Magnoliopsida > Fabales > Fabaceae > Lespedeza > Lespedeza cuneata. Next base: position 6,655 of record JBBMKG010681468.1, on the reverse strand, counting down.
AGTGATGTATGCTCCCAACACAATTCTAAGATGTAATGTGGTACCATTTTTTAAAAAGGGGTGAAAATAACCTAGGAGTACATAATAGGGGACTTTGCGGTGGCTGTCGGGATCACTTTGTTGCACAAGGATACTCCTTGTCAATGTGATCAACATGAGGAAGGAAATCCCAAACCGAGTGTAATACTCCCAAGTACCTAGGCTCTCACATCAGACCTGTTAGGGACTGACCAACTAAGCACCAACTATTTCCAAAACATATTTAATATGCAATGTGAGTACATAAATGTCACCAATATAATTAACCTTGTACAATTTACACATCATAAATAGACCATTTCTCCTTCTGCTAGAGGTATTCAGAGTACAACATCATTTAGTCATTACACCCCTATGTATCACACATAGCATATATTCACTTCATCAACATCAACATACTCAACAACAATTCATGAACATCATCATTATTATGGTAATCGATTAAATTGACCATGTAATTGATTACATTTGTGATGTAATCCATTACCTTAGGGTCATAATTGATTATTGCTGAAAGGAAAATACATAACAAAAATTCAGAGTCCATATAATCAATTAAAATGATAATGCAATCGATTAAATTATTCTTCAGGATTTTCTAAAAATATCAAGAACAATGTAATCAATTACATTGGGATCATAATCGATTATCACCGAAAGGAATACAGAAAATAGTTAATTCAAGGTTCCATGTAATTGATTAAATCAACATGGTAATCGATTGTAACAGGAGGATTTTCAGAAATTCAGAAGCATGTAATCGATTACCATAATGGGCTAATCGATTATTTATGATAGAAATGCAATTTTTTGCATCTTCTTCATCTCACACTTACATCAAAACACAACCAACATTACCCATAACACATAATCATCAAATTTAGTTCCAAACTCACTTCAAAGTATTCACTCAAACCACAGAAAGCATGTTAAACATGAATCCAAGCATAACACACAATTCAATGAGCAATTTCTCAAAAATCATACCACAACTCAAACTTGAATATCATCAAAACTAAATTTCTTACATGCCAGCAATTCCCAATCAACAACCAACTCTAACTCTGATTTCAAACCTCAATTGATAGCTTTTAAAACACCTACACAGGTTATCTCCACTTACAAAACCTCAACATAACCTAGTATTCCACAATAACACCTCCATTTTATGGGTAACATAGCATTTTCATAAGACTAATTCCCTTACACCATTCCTTATCCATAATCGTGCTCAAATGATCCTTACACTCCAGCTACTAGATTCAAATTCTCTGACCGAGGTCTTCGAGTCTGATAGCTTGTGTCATAAGTTATTATGACATCGAACTCGACGGATTTACAACTCAGAGGTTCAAATCTATTCAGTTTAACTTTCTTAATCTTAACATCACACAATCAAGTTTCAATAGCTTTTAAACAAGCCATAAATTTCAGTTTTACAAAAAACATAAATAACTCAGAGTTCGCTTTTCAAAGCTCAAAATCTCCTCTTAATCCATCTTCAAATCATTCATCCATTTCTAATAGAAAACTAGGTTCTTTAAACTATTAAAACTTGATCATAATCTCAGAAATCTCAAGCTAGAATCTACAAGAAAGGTAAGTTCCCCTTACCTTGAATGATGAGTACTGCATGAAGCTCTCAACCTTGTGGTTTCGAATCTGATTTCTGTTTGCAAAATGGAGTTGAAATGATTAAATGGTAAGCTTGTGAAAAGAAGCTTGGGTTCAACAATGGTGTCTTGGTTGAGAGGAGGGAGACAAAACTAAAGTGAGGGAAGAGAATGGTGTAGCTGGCACAGAGAAGAAAGGAGGGAGGAAAGAGAAAATGGTTTGGTTGATGTGGTCCACTCCTTTAATTAGCACCATGTGTCAGCAAATGAGAGGAGCAACTTGGCCCACCACTACTCCACACGTGTGGCTTGGCTGATTAGGTGTTTAGTTTTGGATTTTAAGGTTGTCTCATTTTGCGTGTTAAAGCTCTGGTTTCAACTTCTAAAATTCATCTAGTGTTTGTGGGCACATTTTTCAAGATAGGTCGATATAGTATCAAAACACTCAGAATCGAATCCTAAACGTCGTTTGGATATTGGTTTAGGTTAATTTCTTGTCGAATTCATTTCTCCTGGGTCTCAACTTAATTTTAAGAATATTCCTCTAAATATTCTAAATTTGAGTTTTATAATTCTAAAATTATAATAAGCTCAAATTTACAAAAATTAAACCAACTTTTCCCCAAGTGACGTCAAATGTTATCAAGTTAATTAATTTTTTAATTAATCTTAAATTTTACCAATCATAGATTAATTCCCATTAATTAACTTAAAGCACAACAACCATAAAATAAATTATATCGCCAAACACAAACAAACATTTGTTCACTCAAACATAAGTATAACACAAATACAATAATAATTCCGAGCAAAATTTCAAAGTGTTACACCTTCAAAAGTGATTTGAAGAGCTCTCTACAAGTCTTTAACTGTGGTATGATTTTTCAATTTATAAAAGAGAGACTTCGTCAACAAACTAGAGATCATGAATCTTGCCTTGGTGTTCTTTTCAAGAACAGCAAACTCATTTGGTTCATACTCATCTTCTGGTTTAGTAATAAGGATATCACCATTTTGAATGATGCTCCAGAGCTGGTATTGGGTAAATTTTACGTACATCTCAAATCTATCTTCCTAATAGGGATAGTCTTCCCCTATGAAACCTGGGGCCTTACTAGTGAAGCTCTTTCTGGTGCAAACTTGTTGTTCCTTGCCATATGGATATTTTCCTCTAGCCGTAGTCAAGCACTCAACCCTTTAGAGACTGAGCCCTGATACCAAACTGTAAAGGTAAGAACAATATAAGAAGGGAGGTTGAATTGTGTTTTCGTGTTTTCAAACCTTTTTGAAAATTTAAGCAATATTTTGCCTTATGGAAGCAGATGAACCAAGCTTAATGTCTCACTTTGAGTTTTTCATTAAGAGATCAAAGTGGTTTTGCTTAAAAGATTTTCAAGAGTAGAGAATACAAATTCAGTTAGTCAAAATAACAAAATTTAAGTGATAACACAAAAGGTTATACTGGCTCATCTAAACCTTAAAGATTACGTCCAATTACTTGATAATTACCATGTTTTCACTATAACTTGTCAGATAACAAATATGAGAATGCGACTACAAGATGTATATTTATATGATGGCATGACCAACGATTTCAAATTGTGAAGTGCGAATCCTAATGAGTAAGAATCATAAACAATCTTTGCAAAACTATGAGGTCATATGCATTGCGTGAACCATGCATCATACTTGTATGTTTAAATGTTTTTTAGAGTAGGTCCTGAACCTAGGACGTGAGACCCTAACGGATTCTTGAGAGTCTAAGCCTTGAGGATATAACACTTGGTTTGGAGCTCCTTTAATCCCATGCCGATCCTATGAGTTGGAGTAGAATCTTGCAAGATAAGGTAACCCCAACTAGCAACCAAAGCTATTACTAAGTGAGAGTGGTAGGGTCACTAACCCTATCACTTGATCTCAATGATTACATGTTCTTTTTAAAGCTATCAATCACAATATTCAACCCACAAGGTGTATATGCATATAACTTACCGAACATGCCCGATAAAAACCAAATTAAATTAGCGGCAAGCATGTTGGGATAGCCTCAATTGAATATATATCCCTCCCCTTCTCAGAAACCTTGAGGCAAAAAACTAGTAGAAGCCGGTTGTCATAATGTTAACATGTGTTTCATGCCTGACTTAGTGGGCAACAACTATGGTTACTCTCTTCTTTCCTTTTATTGTGACTTTGGTATTTTTACTGCTTCGATTTTAGTGTTTTAGCCTATTTAGTTTTGGGTAAGAACTACTATACGTGAACTATATTTACTTTCTATTAGTATCTAACACAACTAAACGCCCATGCATGGTAGTGATACATCATAACTTCAAAACATAAACAAATCCTCTAGTGATGCATCATAAGTTTAAAATAAAATGTCTTACGATTAATATTAGAAAAAAAATACAATACAAAATTCTAGAACCTAAGCATGTTTACTAAGTCCAATCTTTCAGCTATGTATAAGTAGCAATGTAGAGATAAAAGATGAACTTTACGTTACAAGCTCCTTGGTCACCAGCTCCATGGTGGGGCGAGATCGTGGGCTTTCAGATAAACATGCAATTGCTATCTTCGCAATGGATATCACCTCCTTAACAATAAGTCTTGTTGGATAAGGGAGGCGTTGGTCCAAGTTATCCATCAATGCCATATGATCAAGTGTTGAGGCCACCCCAATCGATGAAGAAGATGCCAACAAAGAATATATAACATCACCAGGGTGCTTTCCGAAAAGTATTTCCCATGCTAGGACCCCAAAACTATAAACATCACATTTCTCATTGACCTCCATTGTGTATGCAAGTTCTGTAAGAAATTAAAAGTGTTATCATATGCGAAATAGTATTTTAATGATAAAGATAAAGATAAAGTCTAGATATATTTGTAAATGACTAACAAAGATAAACTAAAAAATTATAACATATTTCCTGAATTAGTATAAAGAAAGGAAATATACCTGGAGCAGCATATCCGAAGGTTCCTACGAATGAGGTTTGATTGGATGAATTGGGATTAAGAAACTTGGCTGTTCCGAAGTCAGAGACATGAGCTACATATTCTGAATCCAAAAGAACATTCTTGCTTGATACATCACGATGAACAATTGGTGGTGAGCAATCATGGTGCATATAACATAAAGCATTTGCTACACCTTTAACAACATTCACTCTCTTTTTCCAATCAAATGCAATTGCTTGTTCATCATCCTTCAAAATCTTCTCAATACTACCCTTCTCCAAGAATTCACACACCAAAAATGAGAATTGTGAATGTAAACAAAACCCATATAACTTTGAAATGTTACGGTGTCGAATTTCCGTCAAAGCTTGGATCTCACTTGTGAAGGCTTTCAAATTGAGCATTTCTCCATTTGGAACTGAATGGAGTTTCTTCACAGCAACAACTTGACCTGTAGGCAACACTGCTTTGTAAACACATCCATGCAGTCCGACCCCAATGAGATGTTTGTCATCGAAATTTTCTGTGGCTTCAATAATATTCTCAAATACCATTTTGCCATCAAAACTCGATATTGCAAATATGTTTGGAGTTTGTAAACTTGTAGCCTGGTCTTCTTTTTTGTTTAAAGTTTGGCATAAATGATACAAGACCCCAAAAGCAAATAATGACAACATTAGAGTGCCCAAAGTAAGGGACAGAACTAATGTTATGACTTTCTTTGTCATGTGATGATGAGATTTTACACTTAATGTTGGGCAAGGCTTCAAGCCAGTGACATTGCCACACAAGTCTTTATTATTTCTTAAGGCTTCAATTGGAGCATTGTTGAAGGCTAGCATGTTTGGAAGCGGACCTTCAAACTGGTTGTATGATATATCAACAGATGTCAAGCTTATCATATCACCAAAGCTAGAGAGATCACCTGAAAGATTATTATGTGAGAGATTCAATGTTTCTAACTTTCTCATTTCTCCAAGCATTGGTGGTATTGTTCCATTCAAAAAATTTCCACTGAGATCAAGACTTGTAAGATCTTTCAATTCGCCAAGCTCTAAAGGAATACTTCCCTCAAATTTATTTTGGCTCAGACCCATGTTAAATAAATTGAGCAAATTTCCAAGTTGTTTTGGGATTTTGCCCGACAAATTATTTGACCCAAGGGTCAAAAGTTGAAGTTTCTGCATAGATGCTATTTCTGTGGGAATATTCCCTGAAAGATTATTGTTGTTGATTGAGAGATTATACAAGAAAGTCAAGTTACATAAATCTTGTGGAATGTTTCCTGTAAGATGGTTTGAGGATAGGTCAAGTACACGTAATTCAGTTGCCCCAGCTAGTTCTGGTGGTATAACACCTGATAAGTTATTGTTGGAGATCTTAAGGCATGTGAGGCTACGAAACTTTCCCCAATTCGGTGAAAGGTGACCATAAAAATTATTTTCACTCAATTCGATGTAATCCAAGTTTGGAAGTACATGAAAAGCATCTGTTATATCCCCAGTTAGTTGGTTTTGTTGAAGCCTGACTCTTATAAGGCTAGAGCAATTCTCCAAACTCTTTGGAATCGGGCCTATAAAATTGTTATTACTAGCAGCCAAATATTTCAACCTTCCACCAATGCAAATGTTGTGAGGTAAAAATCCCGTAAAATTATTATCACTTAGCTGCAAATTTTCCAAATTAGTAAGTCTGTTCAATTCTGTTGGAATGTTGCCACTAAGTTCATTTTCAAATAAAGATAATGTTCCGAGGTTAGACAAATTTCCAAAAGTGGAAGAAATGGGTCCAGAGAGTTTATTTCTATTAAGAATAATGGATTCCAAATTAACCAAGTTACCTATGGAAGCCGGGATTGGTCCAGAGAGGTTGTTGCTCAACAATTGAATTGTGGAAAGAGAATGAAGATTCCCCATTTCATTTGGGATATAACCAGATAAACTGTTTCCATAAAGGAAAAGATAATTTAAATTGCTCAAGTTTCCAATTGTAGAGGGGATTTTACCGGAGAGAAAGTTACTGGACAAATCAAGTTC
>JBBMKG010681467.1:0-10959 GCA_037834515.1 Lespedeza cuneata | reverse complement strand
TATATATATATATATATATATATATTTGGACCTAAATATAAGCAAATGTTAACTATGTTCTATTTAATGATAGTATTCTTAAAATGTCTTTCATTTAATTGAGGTTTTATTTTCAATGACTCATTTTCTATTCTTTATACAAGTTTCAATGAAGGGTAATTTAGGGAAATAGTTTATTTATGATTGAAATTAGTAAAATTAAATAATATAAATTGACTTTCTTAAGAAGCACACATAGTAGTTAAATTTGCGCATATATAGGTCTAGAGGGAGTATTTTTTTTGTTATTTATCTTGTTTTTCTTCTTTTTGCTAAATATTCTTCCATGACAAACTTATTTGAATTCAAGCTAATTAGATAGTATAGCTTATGTCTTATTAACTTAAGCATTGAAATTTACTGTTTCTAGTTTTATCTATTGGGAATTGATTAGAGGAACCTGTTTTTTTCCCTATAGTATTTTTTTATTCATTTAGATTTATCTGAATTTCCATTTGCTTGTACTTTTCTCTAAGCTCCAATTGCTTTTCAGGATTAGTAATATTTTTAGTTTCTGAAAAGGTGGTTTGTAATTAACATCAACATCTAACTGTATTCTCACATAAGTTGTACCAAGGACAGTGTTTCAACTATTGCCATTATAGATTAGAAAGGTTGAGAGTGGGAAAATCTTAAAACTACTGGTGTAGTGTTAACAAGGGAATGGCTTCATACATGTTGAATAATATACAGTACAGATAGTTAGATGCTTTACTAACTTAAAATGTACACTTTTGTACTGAGTTTTTGTCTTAAAATGTAACATACTGTAAGAAGATAGTTTTTTCAGGACACATTGACACTTTGACATTATTTTATTTTATTTTTTTTGGTAAAAATATTGCTCCTTAATTGATTAGTTTGTGTGGCACATATGCATGATAGACTATTCTTCCTATCTTGCAGGGCTTCTGCAATTTTTATTGGTGTGTATGAGCCTACAAAGCAGCAATTGCTTAAGTCTTTGCCTGAGAATCTCAGTGCCGTGGCTCATTTTGTAAGTTGGTTCTCTTTAAAGGGGATAACCTGTCCAAATTATCTGTGTGGTGAAATTATTTGAATGTGCCACCAACTTTCACCATAGATATTTATATGATGATGCTTTTCACCCCCAGCCACTTTCTGAATTCTTACGTTTCTCTCTCTCTCTTTTTATTTTTTTAATGTTTATATCTACCAACATGCTAAGTTCATAGCATTACTTAGTTGAGATAAATCCTAGGATACACAAACCAGGAGTGGCAGCAAGGTCAGTATATGACCAGAAACTTGAGAGCACAATTCATTTTATCACATATACATACTGTAGTTTGATTTGTATCTTTTACATGGTTGTGCTTTACATATCAATTTTTGTTGTATGTTGGTCATAATTTTGCACTATTTTTGGTGCCATAGGAAAAAAAAAACGTCAGAATGCATTGAAGTGTAAGCAGATGCAGATAAATAGAAATCATAAACTTTTTAATGACTAGTTAACTAAACTTTTTGATGGCTATTGCATTGATCAGCCCAGCACCACGCTTGTCTTAAATGATAAGCACACATGCCATTTAGCCTGGTTCCCTGACTAGAAGTGGGGGGTGACATTTCTCTTCATTTTTTGCTATTTTGAATTTTTGATATTCTGAAGCTGAATATAGGCTGCAGGTGCTATTGGTGGCATTGCTTCTTCTATTGTTCGGGTTCCAACTGAAGTAAGTAGCTTTACTTCTTTTGTTTCCAAATAGTTTCTGCTTTCCTGAACATGGAATTTATTCATTTGTTTCTAGGTTGTTAAGCAAAGAATGCAAATTGGGCAATTTAGATCAGCCCCAGATGCTGTCCGTCTTATTGTGGCTAATGAGGGCTTTAAAGGTCTTTTTGCGGTATGTTTACTTAATTTCATATCTTAGGAATGACCACTAATTAGTAGTTAATAATTTCAATTTTCGAGGTAGCATATAATTTGAAGGTGTTTTTTATTCAGAAAACTCTTGAAAAGCAGTTTTATGTGAGAAGAGAAATGATGTTGTTTGCAGGATTATGATCAGAACCATAATGCTTTTTACATTATATATATATATTTTTTTTGGCTTTTCCATTTTTCATGCTATTTGAATATTATATATATGCTAACTTCGGTTTTTAGTTTTACATTCCTTGATTCTACTTTTGTTGTGAGATTGCAGGGATATGGATCTTTCTTATTGCGAGATTTACCATTTGATGCTATAGAATTATGCATTTATGAGCAGCTCCGTATCGGGTATAAAGTGGCGGTAAGCTTAATATTTGAAGTTTCTATTGATTTATATGAATTTTTACAGAGTTTCCATTACTTATAAATCATCTATAAAATGAAATAAAAAATGAAGCATTCTATTTCATGTAAAATTGTATATCCCATTAGTGTATGAGTGGAAGAAAAGTATTGCACAAGGTTATGCTCATCAGAATTTTATTTCTAAATTTTGGTTCTTTGCAGGCAAAAAGAGATCCTAATGATCCAGAGAATGCTATGCTTGGGGCAGTGGCTGGTACTACACAATCTATTAGAAGCTCTATGTTGAAATATTCAATGATTCTTTGGTATTTATGTTTGTGCTTTGATACATGTTACTGTGTACTTCCTGGAATTCATGACAAATTTGTATTGCTGATTTCATATGGATTTTATATTCTTTTTTTAACCTTGATTTCTTCTAAAAGGGTATCATGATCAGTAATGTTGCCTTCGTTAATTTTGCTTTGGTCCTTGGTCCTAATTTTGCTATTTAATTTCCTAACTTTCCTTCAATGTTTGCTATGAAAGCTAAACCATTTCATAATTGACTGAGCCTCCAAGTTGGTAGAAAGTCCCGTGGAAGGGAAGAAAGTAAGATAGTATGACAATTTGCAACATGCTGAACTAATAATTTAAACTAGGAAATAGGCCGTAAAGGAAGCGTGGTTACAGCCAAATGTAGCTTCAAATCAGTTTTTTTTTTTTTTTTTTTTTTCAATGTTCTATTTACTCTTGTTGAAATAGTATCCTGCCCAGCTTAATTTGTTTGGACTGAGAATGGTAAATTTGTCACCTGATAGGTGCCATAACTGGAGCAGTTACAACTCCTCTTGATGTAGTAAAGACCAGATTGATGGTTCAGGTACAGAGAAATTTTTTCTTCTCATGTTATTTGAAGGAAATTTTCGGGAGGGGTCCAAAATGGAACTCCTTATTTTTTGTAAGGCTTTGTTATGCATTTTTCCCTCCTTTTTCAATCATGTTTGATTTGAAATCTCTCTCTCTCTCTCTCACTAAATTCAGGGATCACAAAACCATTACAAAGGAATTAGTGATTGTGTGAGGACAATAGTAAAAGAAGAAGGAACTCATGCTCTTTTTAAGGTATGGATAGATATTTCTTGAGATTCAGTGTAACACTATATAGTCATTATTTGTATTCTTTAATCAAATAGCTTACCGAATGCTTAATACTATTAACTTCGTTACATTTGCACTGTCCTGCAGGGTATTGGTCCTAGAGTTTTGTGGATAGGAGTTGGAGGTTCAATATTTTTTTGTGTTCTTGAGAAGACAAAGCAAATTCTTGCTCAGAAGAGGCACCCCAAAGCTGAGACTCAGAAATGAGTTTCTTCTAGGCAGGATTGAGCTATTTTAATTCATGATTGCATTGAGCCAGTTTATTTTCAGCTTCATCCTCTGCTTCATTCCTAGATGGTGCTGGACAAGCCATTTTGTACCTGGAAATTTAAGCCTTCATTGTGATTTGGGCTTCGTCATAAAGCCTGAATAAAATCTGGGCCAGTCTGGATCCTTCTCTAGATAGGCTGACAAAGCACACATTGTAACAATTATAAATTTATTTTTTCATCTTTGCACTGCAGAAAATTCTTCTCATTTTCTTTTTTCAATCAACAACAGATCAGGATATTGGAAGGAGGAAAAACATTGAAGCTTATATTTCTCACACTTTCTAATGAAAAGCACATACTGCAATGTAAATTTGTGACTGAAATTAATTGGAATGCATATTTTAATTACGATTAACAGTCTAAAATTAATTTTACCGAATTTTAAAACAAATGTGCTCTTGTATGCATGGCTTTGAGATAGCTTGAGGGATACGAGCTTTAGTTGAGAGCGGGTATCCTCAAAACATTAAAAGTAGTAGTAAATATGAATCATTTTGTTTAAATTTGTAAAATTATTTTCTTAAAAGGTAATTTTAAGTTTTTTTAAAAAATATATTTTTTAAGAGAAATACTGAAATAGTTTATTCAAAAATATTTTTTAATAAAAAGTTTTTTTCTTATGAAAGAGTTATTATGAACTCAAGAATAAAATTCTAGCCCTTTTAATTATTAATATATACCATCTATGTAAATTATTTTATATATTTAATTTTTAAGGTATTTATATAAAAGTTAATAAAGACACTATGAATAACAAGTTGAGATTGAATGACTATGTAAAAGAAGGTATTCGTGAAATGGATAAATTTTTTTGAGAAGGGGAGATGTGAATAATTAAAGTCAATGGCTTTGAGATATAGCTTGACGTGAGGGCCACAGTACCCTTTTTTAGGTCATGCAATATGGCACTGGCACTATGGTTAGGAATTCAATTGATTTTTTTTTTCTCTTTTTTCCTTCAAATTTGAATAAATTCTCTTACCATTTAATTGTGCTATAAAGATCTATAGTACAGAGCTCAAAGTGGCTTCCCTTTAATATGATAAAAATATTCTTTTCAAGATTTTGAGAAATTTCCTTCTTTTTTATTTCAAGCAAGGTTAATAGTTAACAACATACGGTTTAATATCATTGATAATTTGAATATCTTGGGACAATATTCTTTTGATTTTTTTTTTTCATCCGTGTTCTATTTCCTTTCAAGAACTGAAGTGGGCCAAGGAACTAGCTCAACAAAATGAAGCATGCAGAAATCTGAATATTCATATGAAATAGTTTTAATTTCTTCAAACAAAAGCATTCAGTAATATGAATTGACATTAGCCATGTGCTGAAATCTTTGCGTGAAAAAAGGTTTGATTTCTTTACCCACCTTAATATACAACAAAATTTAATACAAACAACGTATGAATAACCTCAAACCTCAACAGTTCTTTTTGCCCCCACTAACTGTCTGCTAGTTGAAAATTTAACTTTTGCTCTCCTCCTTAATAATAATAAAAATAAAAATCCTAAAATAGCAATGAAAACAAAGTAAAATTCCAAGTGAGTTCCCCAAAGAAATTGAGCAAATTCTTGTTTGCTTGTACTGTTACAGTTGCAATCAGGGACATTCTGTAGTACACTCGCTTTGACACTGAACACAGGGTCAAGAACAAAATCCAACGTCACAGGTCCTTCATCCAACCAAATAGTTGTGTTCTTTGACTTGTAGCCAGGCATGCTTGCCACTACTGCAATTTAAATTGAGAAGTTGATTACAAAAACTCAAAACAGAAAATTGTGTAATTTAAGATAAAAACAAAGGATATTGTTACCTGAGTTGTGATGAAGTCTATATTCAATCCAGGAAATTTTCACTTATATACAGTAATCTGAATTCCTTTTGTGCTTTAGTTTAGAGCCCAAAGTTTCATATGAGTTCAATTTATTTGACATAATAATTTATTTAGCTTGTTTTCAGAAGACAAGTTAAGAATTCACCTAGATTTTACCAAATCATGAGAATTTCACTTTTATTATTTAATCATTTCAGAACATCTTCAGGGTCGGCTTCAATCTGTACTATAACAAAATAGTTTGAATTATATTATAATACCTTGATATCTATCTCTTGGGGCAAGTAGGCGATGATAGTCACCAAAAGTTTTTCCACCTCTAACCTGTTAATCCAGAAAATTAACAGACCCAAATTACATCATCAAAGTGAAGCTTAAAATCAAATATGCAGTTGAGAAATATCAAAAATTGTAGCAAAGGTACAAAACAATCCATAGGCTATCAATTGAAACATGAATTCTAAACTTGGAAAAGACATGATGAGAGGAGAGGAGCAAGATTACAAGAGGTTTACAAGGAAAGAAAAATAGGAAAAAAGAAATGTACTTTCACACTTACTGTGTAATTTATTCCGTTAACAGTTATAGAACCTGGTAATGGCCTTCCATCGCCAGAAGAATATATTCTTCCATGCACTCCTGTCTAGAGAGTAGAAAACAAATAACTAATCAATCCAATAAAAAGCAATGGGAGACACCTTAAACAAAGGCAAATATGAGAATCTGCTAACTGATCTCCTATGCTGCTATGCATATTAAGAAATATACTGTAAAAGGTCACCTAATCCAATAAAATGTAGCTGAAAGAATACCAATAAACAAAAATATACAATTGTCGTCAAATATAATATCACATCTAATTTCAAGCATTTCGAAACTGAATCTTTCAGGTTTCTTTCAATGTTTGTAACAAAATTAGGGAAGAACAGGATGTGTTGGAAACCAGAGGAAAAAGCATTGTCTGCTGTGAAGCCTTAGTTGGTAACTTGGTATTAACAGTATAAAGGGTAAATGAAACAGTAGATTAGTAGCTACTAGATTATTTATGACATGACTAAAAAACCAAAGAAGCTTATGTTCTCCCTTGTCAGGATATATTATTGACAAAGCCTACATATGTTGTAGATCTTTTATCAGTTAGAATGAAATCTGAAGGGTGAGACTGTGAGAGGAATTTCTTTGATGTGTCACTTGCATTTGATGTGGATTCTCTAGTGCAAACTGTAATGATGGGACATGTTAAGTTCCCTTTGGGAGAACTTGGGATTAAAAACTTTCTATTTCCTGATTCTTGTTTTTGTCTTCAGCCAGCCTGCATTCTCCTTGTGAACAAAGGTGACCATATGGGTGAAGTAAATTTAACGATTCACTCAGTGTGTTGTCTCCTACATCCTCTCAAATATTTACACGAATCAAAGGTATTTAAAAAGTTATGATAGCAAAAGGACAAGATGTAGATTTCACATTCGTACTTTAAATGTAAAGCAAATAAACAGAAACAGCATACCTTCACCAGGCTTGCCACAAGATTAAGCATGCTCATTTTGTTGTATCTCCAAAGAATAGGAAGCTGTATATTAACAAAATAAACAGGTGTCATCATAAAAAAAAAAAAAAAAAAAAGAAATACAAAACCAATAAATGAATATGACACTGTTCATTGGTTATTTTTACTGTATACTCTTCCTGTTAACACAGACTACCCCCATTTCTTATGCATTTATATAGGTCAAGGGAGGTCAAAGTAATGTTAGAAAAGGAAAAGATATCAGGTGTAGTTTCAAACTCAGGAAGTGAGTGTAATTTACTATAATTATGTTGCCTTATTCCAGATATACTTATAATTTTAAAGATTGCTTGGATTTAGAAGTTAGAACTAACCTCAACAGCACTAGGCCATTTGTTATCACTAACTTCCAGGGTCAATTCAAAACAGCCAGCATGTATATAGTTCCAATCTTGCATTCCCCCATATAGAGGATACCTGCATTGAGTAGCATCATTAAATTATGCACATATGAAAAGGAAACGGACTTTGGTAAACTTCTGTCAAATACTTTCATACAACAATACCATGCTGCTCCATTTGTAATTCCATCATGAAATTCCTTGCTTAAAGACATATTGTAGTGAGAGTGACTATAGATACTTGCGATGAATCGAAATGCATCATCATCAGCACATCCATAGTACTTTGTCCTGTAATTTATTCATATCAATAGACAAATTCAACACAAGAGTCCAGATAGGAAGCATGTCATTATACATCTCTACATAAATGTAATACACTGAAGATGATCTGAAATCAAGAAGAGACGAACAGCATCTGACATCATGTATGTCCTAAAGTCATAGTTCCCTTGGTGTTGCTGAACAAGGATCAATCATTTCTGATGCCATTGATGGATCAAAGGGAAACACAATATTCAGTCATAAATAAAGTCTATAGACAAACTATTGATCTCTTTCTTGATAATTTCACCTATAGTTTTTCTTCATTTCTCTTTGTCTCCAGCAATGGGGCTATCTTCCATCTGATTTACTCTCCTTATTGGGGGCTGTTAGAAGTCTTCTTTAGACATGCGCAAACTACCAAAGACAAGATTCTATCTTTTATAGACAATAGATGCTACTTCAACTTTTTTCTTGAATGCATTTATTCCCAACCCTACGTTGTCTAGTATGTCCACTCATCCAATGCAACATTCATTTCTGCTTCATTGAGTTTATTTGCTTATTGGTTTTTTACCGTCCAACTTTCATTTCCATATAACATTGCAAGTCTTAGAGGTGTGGTAAAATTTTCCTTTAAGCAGAAAAATATGGTCAGCAATTGAACTAGCATTTATTCATATGATACAGAAAACACACATAATGGGTTGCAAAGTAGACACAAAATGCAAATTAAATAGTGAGGAATGAATACAAATGAAGTAATTTCCCACCTTTTATCATCAGAACCATCCCATGGATAATTTGCAACAAGTGCACCCTGAGGTTTAAAAGAAGAAAAAAAAAAGACACCATTAATGAACAAATTCTGCATATAAATATGATAACTACTGATGAAGATGAGCTATAATCAATTCTAGAAGATCAACTGTTCAGGATTATTTGACATAGGTTGGTCTTTTCAACCAAAGAATGAAAATGAAAAATTTGAATGTCAGTTAAGACTGTGAAGCAATTGACACAAATTATGTGAACATTGGCAGAATACATGCAGCAAAGTTCCTAAAATTCAGTTTTCATTTAAACTAAATTCTGACAAGGGGGGAAATAGGAAAGAGAATATTCTTTTTGAAATGAAGATAATACATACGAAATTTTGAAATTTTCATTTTGAGTTTTCTTTCCTCTCTAACCAAACTATAGAAAATTTCAAATCTATAATTTTTTCTTTCCTCCTTTTATCTCTCTCTGCATCCAAGCATAGGGTGAAAGAAGAAATATAAAATGAAATAACTACCTGGAATAAAAAAAATTCCAGAATTTCAGAAAGCAGGAAGTATGCACTATGCACCAGAAATTGGTTACCTCTTTTTCAATGACTTTTGACAGCTTATCTTATTGCCATTAGCCAAACCAATAAAATTCTGTTTGGCATTATGTATCTTCTAACAGAGAAAATAGAAAGATTGTAGAATGAAAGAAAGTATATAATTCCTTGGTATGGCAGGATCATCATATAAGTAACCAAAAAACTGGAAATAAACAGCTCAGCCCAGAGTAGACATCAGAAAATAATTAAATATATTAATAAATAAATCAAGCAAACTATTATGTGAATTCCAAAGAATTAATACCCCATGTAAAGTAGCAGATGCTGTGAATCGTATGTCTCTCAACCATTTCATTATTGCTCTTGTTTCAGGTTGCCGGGAATCCTCATCATCATTTATAAAAACGAACTGTTGTTTCATTTGAGACATAATAGGTTAATGTTCAGATGATTTCTAGCAAGAAATAGCATTAATGACAAATAAAAACATGATATACAAAGTGACACTTCAGATTCAAATTAAATTTAAATTTAAATAAAAGGTAAAAATATGTATACATCCACATCATGCAAGATGATGCATAGCATTTTACATCATGTTTTTCACATTGTTTCATGTAGGGCTGCATGCATTTTGTGGTTAGTGAGTGACATTTCACTTTCATTTTCATTAGTTTTCACTTTCTAGGACTTTTTGAGGGATGTTTTGTGTTTTTTTATTCTCAGGAAAGCTTTTGCTTATGGAGATTGTCAAATAGCTTGGCACATGATTGTGGATTACTTCAAGAGCTTGAAAGAGTAATTGGCAATTTTGTTGATCCAAAGAGTATCACAACCAAGGCGTGACAATCGCCACGGGCGTGATCTACTCCAGAAATTATGAGCTGAGCATGCGCCACAACAAGGTTGTGACGTGAGTCATGGTCGTGATGCAGTCCATACATGATTTTTATTTTTTTTATTTTTATTTTTTGCATTTTGAATTTAGATGGGCTTAGCCCTTTTTTGTCCTTTTATTATAAATACACATTTTTAGAAAGGCGAACGACTACTTTTACTTTGTCACAGAATTAGTGAACCTCAAAGAGGGCGTTTGGCAGTATTCTTGTGTCTTCATCATTTTCGGGTTTGATATTTTTTCTGCTATTTTTGTTTCTATGACTACGAGTGAGTAGTCATCTTTATTTTGGAATTGGGAACTAGCCCAAGACAATTGTTAATATTAATTTAGTTATTTTAATGTTCAATTGTTATTTCTTTTCTTTTTTCTTCTCTATCAAATTGTATGTGTGCGAAGCATTTGGCCATCATTTTTCATGTTCATAGATTTTTAGAGATGAACTGAAAGGTGAACCTAGACCTCGGAACTATAAAGAAGAAACTTAGGCTTTAAATCACAAAAGTAGATTTAAACCTTCAAGGGCAAAACAAATTAATACAAATCGTAATGGGTCTAATTGAACATAGAATCAACACAAATTGTAATGGATCTAATTAAACATAGCTACTACGAAAGTAGGAGTCAATTCAATTAGACACATCACCATATCTTGAAAGGGAACAAAAGTTATCTTAAGTTAACTCGCCTTCAAAGAAACCCAATTGGAATATTGAAATAAGGAAATTGACACAACGAAAAGTTTAGATGTGAAACCCCAATTTCAGAAGCTTTTAAAATTGAATTTTAATCCCTTTAGATTATTTTCTCTTGTTCTATTTGAATCTTAATCTTCATTTTCTCAAAATTTCCTTCTCTATTAACTTCATTTGTCACATTTAAATTTTTATTGAATTGCAATTTTTACTAAGTCAAACACACAGTCCTTGTGAAAAGAACAATATTATCACTAGACGTACACTAGTAGGATTGAATCACAAGCAAAAGCTCATGGTTCTAATATT
>JBBMKG010681466.1:0-10951 GCA_037834515.1 Lespedeza cuneata | reverse complement strand
AAAAAAAAAAGGGTGACAGTGACTCTGTTTCTGTGAACAAGGGTTTGATGGGCGAGTGTAAGCATTCATGCAAGAGCGCATCAGAGACTCTCGCATGGATCAACGAAATTGTTCAATTCCTCACTCTTTACTCTTCCTTAATCAATGCTCACGTCGTTAATTTCTTCAAGGTTCCTCTAAATTCTATTTTCTTTCTTTCTTTTTTTTTTTTTTTTTTTACTAAATTCACATGTATATTTTTCAATTTTAAATATAATTAATTATAAAGTAGTGGTGATGATTGAATTTCAGGATAGGCTATGGGAGAATGTTGACGCGGAATGGATCGAATGCCTGCGCGGAGAGTGTGTTCAAAATCTTCTCCTCATACCTTCTGGTGCACTGCAGGTTGCTCTCCAATCTTCTTTTTTCTTTATACAATTTACTATTTAATTTATTTATTCTCTCTGCAATTTCCGTTTGCTATTTGGTAATTTTTTACTGAAATGCATCCTTTGTTGTTTGAATTGGTTTGTGATTGCTGGCTTAAATTCTTTCTTTCTGTTACTGCTTTGCTTAATTTGGACTGCTTTGCTTAATTGGATTGTGACTAGTTGTTATTTGTGTATTGTGTGTTTTATAGTTCTGAAAGTGCTTGTCATTTATTGATTGTGAAATTCCTCGGTGACTTGGTGTGTTTGATGTGGTGTCTCTTTGGCACTTTTGGTTTGAGTAGTATCAAGATTCAAGGTAGAAAATAGCTGTGTTTAGATATTTGGCTACGGATTTTGAGCTGAAGTTCTTCACTTATTCGGGGCATTTGGACGGAATAATGTTTTTGACTTTCATGGTATTCTGTAAACTGTTGTTTTTATGGTTTTTTCTTTAGATTGATATGCTGTAGGATTGGATTTATTTTTTGCACTAAGTTCTTCTCTTTGTATATCTGTCCTATGTCTCATGTTTGCTTCTTATTTTCTACATTTCTATGCTTATGTTCTCCTTTGTTGTCAATAATATCAATAATATCATATAATATATTTTCTCTGGGTATATAATAAAAACTTGTTGCAGGATCAATGGCCAACTTCTCTGAAGAAGTTCATCCTAAAATTAAGGTCTATGGTATTTTGTCAAGAACAAGCAGATATAAACATGGTATGTAATGTTTTCCTTGGTATTCGTCTTTACCTTTGTGAAATCTGGGCTAGATCTTGTTGATTAAAATTTAAATATGTAATGAAGAAGGCTTACACTTTTTGTTTTGTTATTTCTTACTAATATAATATTATGGGCGAGAGAATCAAAAGATTACACATTTACAGTTGGCATATTATTTATTTGTCTTGTGCAACTTTTACTATGAGAATCTCAATCGGACTCATTTACACTGAATTTTCTCTTGCCATTTCCTACCGAGCTAATGAAAATTTAGTGACAACAAAGTACCCTTAATCATGAAGAATTCTTCTGAACTTAATAATAAGAAAAGCAATCTCAAGATTTTATATACTTTTTACTTTTGAGCCGTATTTATATGGAATTTCTGCTTATGTGGGTTTTGGATGGGAAAGTCTTAATTTATAAAAAAAATATTTTTTACTTGCAGGCATTACCTGGTCTGCAGATTACTTCACTCAACAGTGTTCTTGCGCAGGGCATGAATGTAAAGAAAAGACATGAAGTGAGTTCCTGATTATCACATTCTAAGAATTGTTTTCTTTATGAATCTATAAGATCATGATGATGCTTTAGGATGAGGTTTTAGGCAAGCGAATTTTGAGTTCTTGATGTCATTTTCCTTTTAATCAAGAAAGTTATTGGATTTCAATATAACAGATAAAAATATTTTCATGTGTGCAGGTTGAAGTTCTTTCTGCTGTTATAAATACAGTTGCGAACAGTGTGAGAGCTGATGCTATTGTTGATGTTGGTGCTGGTCAGGTGTAGCTTCTTTTATTTTTTGCTTAAAGTTCTGTTAGGCAAGATACTGAACCTAGGTCTGTTTAACAAATTGAGGGACATTGCATGGTTAGAAGTAATTATCTTCTTTTGAATCCCAAGGGTGGGAGCAATAGTTGCCTCAATGTCAAAAATTAAAGTCTGAATATCAGTTGAACAGTGAGCATAAGTTACATCTTCATTTAGTGATGCTTTAGGCATGTGCACTTAATAGTTTGCATTAGATCCCTTAGTGTCAAAAATGGAAGTCTGTATATTTTGAGCAACAAGCTTAATTTGCGACTTCATTTAGTGATGGTTTGCTTTGGTACACTCTGCTGTTTCCTTTAGATCTCTCAATATCAGAGATGAAATTGTGAATATTGGTTGAGAAGTGACATAAAATTTACATTCTTTAGTGATAATTTTGTTGTCTGAATTTACTTATTTTTGTTTACTTATTTTAACAAGCAATACTTTTTGTCTATTTTTATTTATATGTGCTGCATATCATTTTATATTATATTTTTACCTTTTTAGGGTTATCTTGCACAAGTACTTGCCTTTCAATATCAGCATCCTGTCATTGCAATTGATGCATGTTCTCATCATGGGACAGTTACTAATGCACGGGCAGAAAGAATTAAAAAGCACTATACATCACAGATGAAAAAGTCTGGGTATGCTCTTCAATCTTCATCTTATTTACTGCATTGTGACCATATATTAGAGAGTATTTACCATCTTAAAGATGTTCGTCAGGAATTTCAAGCAAAAGTTTTAATTGTCACCCTCTGAATTTATTACTTAAAGTAATAACAATCAATATGGAGATGTTAATATGTGTATGTGTGTGAGGATAATTGCAATTTGAATATGTCTTTGTAGTTGTTCAAAGTTGACCTTGTGATTTTGATATCTATAGTTTATTATTATTATGATGATGATGAGAATCTTTATGTGTTTATTTGTTTTGCTCTAGATCAGACATGCGGAGTTTGAATGTGCCAAAGACAATCACATGCCATGTATTGTCAATTGACACATTAAAAACCTTGGTTGAAACATCTTTGCTTGGAGATAATGATGAGCAATCCAGGTTAAAAGGAGAAATTCATGAAGATCAAGGGAAACTACATTGGCTCAGTGATGCAAACAAAATGCCTTCAACTGTTCTTGCTGGGCTTCATGCCTGTGGCGACCTTTCAGTGACTATGCTAAAGTGAGTTTCAAAATATCGTTTTTATTTTTTAACCCTTTCTTTTAACTCAAGTGTTTCTATTTTCCTTAAATCTGAATGAGATTCTACAGGATCCTGTCTCAAAACAGGTGCAGTTTGTCATAGTTGACTAACATCTGTTCATTAACTTGATCCTTACATTAAGACAATTAGATTTTCTTTGCCATTCATTACTGTTAACTTTATTATTGGCTTTACTACATGTAAATCATTATTAACCGGTTGTTTTATAACATTGTCATTGTTTCTGTGTATGTTACATTGTTTCTTTTTTATTTTTTAATATCAGGACTTTCTTGGAGTGTAAAGATGTTAAAGCTGTTGTTAGTCTAGGTTGCTGTTACAATTTAGTATCTGAAGAAGTGATTAAGGATGGTGAATCTCAATGTGGATTTCCGATGAGTCATGCTTTAAGATCTACTGGCTTATCACTTGGAAAAAGTGCACGTGATCTTGCTTGCCAGGTGCACATCTTTTTGGTCCCTCTCTGACTATCCCTTTTTACTTACAATCACGTCTAGAGGAAGGGTAAAATGGTCAAGATGTCAAAAAATAACCAGTTGATCTCTGGGACTTTTGGCAACAAGCATCTTAGGTTTTGTTAATTGAACATACCATTTTATTTTATTATGAATGTAGTGTGTACTTATAAAAAATTACAATAACAACTAAGCCTTCTCTTATTAGACGAAGTTGGGTACATAGATAAAATGATGCCAGATATTTTGTCGTAAATCATGTCTACAAGTTATTGATTTCCATTCTAAATCCTTTTTAATTTTTTCTCCTATAGCTAGGACTTCTACAAGTCTTTCCACACATGCCTGAAACACCTAAGGCAAGACTGTACCATCTTTTCTACAATAGGAGCTACACCAAATTTTTTTTCTAATACATTTGTTCCTATGCCTATCTTGTCTAGTATAATCATCCACTCATCTAATGCAGTGTTCGATGTCTACTAGAACACTCAAGACTAATATGTTAAGATCTTAAAATTATATACATAACCCTTCATTGTTGCTCATTTAGAAACGGAGAGGCATTGTCTACATACATTGGTCCTTACTTTTCCCTGAAATCTGATTTTTATTAATGTACTGTGTTCTTAATCATATTTTTGACTGTTAGGTTCTCTTGTTAAAGTCATGTGAGAGAAATTTACTGTATTATCTGTGTTTTATCCTGTTAGAGTGCAGAGAGATGGAGGAGTCTTGACATGCATGCTGGGATTCACAACTTTGAGTTGCATGCTTTCCGGGCTGCTTTTCAAATGGTAACAAATTATAACTTTGTTTTATTATATGATATATGTAAATTCCTTTTCCAACCCTCCTCATCTTGTTTTTAATATAAAAATTAAAAAAAAAAAATGTAGATGGCAACTGAACATTGTTTTCTCAAATAAAATTAATATTCAAATGTACTGTTGGAGATTTCATGTCAACTAGAGATATGACTGTAATAGTGTCATATAAGTGTGGGGCAACTCTCACATTACAAATCAGCTTTGTAGGGTTAAGCTAGATGCATAACCCTCATTTTAAAATTCATTTAAACCAGTAGTGCTAAACCATATTAATGGTCACCCACCAACCATATTATCCACGCACTAAACCAGTAGTGCTAGGCATGAGGACTAATTTGGACTTTGGATGTGGGACTTATACGTAAAGATAATAAAAAGCTAGTTTGGATGGAATGAAATTTCATATTATAATTTAGCTTTAAATTTTTAAATTAAATTAGTCACAGATCAAATACAATAAAAATAAATAAATTGTTGATAGGAGCTTTGCTATCTTCATTATGTTTTTACCATCTCTTCCTTTTCTACCTGAAAGAGCATATAACTGCTCTTTCAGTTTTGAATGGGATTATCCTGCTGCAGTATATGCTTATCAACTTGAGAAATAGGAAAATTACAATTAATGAAAATGAAGTTTATGACATATGGAGAAAGAATGGTTGTATTATACTTGTTGTCTGGGTTAGTCATGACTATGCTACACTTGCATTATGTGCTTTACAATCATCCTGGTGAAGAGGCGTTTTGTATTGTATCCTGCGGCTGCAAGAATATAGGGAAGTGAAAGTGAGACCGACATGCTTCTTAGAAATTAGAATAGACAGCACAATGCACATATTACAAAGATCACTATAGTATTCATTTTACTATTGCATTTTGCTCCAGTAACTGTATATAACACCTTTTTTCATTGGTTATTAATAAACAATGCACCTCCCGCCTAATTCACGTCCTCTCCTGTTAAAATTATATGTATTGCTCCTGAAGGTTCTTTCTAAATATTATCCGGAAATTGTGATGAATACTCCTTCAATTGGGCGTAAAGGGAAGGCTCTTCGTCGGCGACATCAGAGGAGATCTGCTGAATCCCAGCTGCTTCTTAAAAGAAGTACTTGCCACATGAGACAAAATCTCCATCCACTAGTTCCTTCAGAGTCAGAAATTGGTATCTGAAATTTGAATCTTTTTCTTGTCAAGTTTATGGCTGTTATGATTGAACCCCCCTTTTCTGTCTACTTTCTGTCCTGCACTGAAAACAGGTGGAACAAAGGAAAAAACTTGAGATCTTCTTAGCCACTTTTTATGGCTAGCTAATGGTTATCTCAATTGGGTTTTTATGACGGATATACAGAGAGAGTGACAATCTTAGTTTGAGACTTTGTCTTGGTTTATTTTTTTTTATTTTTTGTTCTCTTTAATGAGGGTATCTTTGGTTTGTTCTTGTACTTGTTCCGTCATTTCCAATAACTTCTACACTTTTATAAATAAATAAAAAAAACTTGGTAAATTCTTTTCTGGAAGTACAAAACTAGACTAAGATGTTCTTACACATGTTCAATTAAAATTATTTGTGATCTGGTACTGGGTCTTTTCAATGTGTTACAGAAGGGATTTTGGCCTCCGCGTCAGAGATACAGACCTTACCTAGTGAGATTCCTTCTAATGAAAGGGCTGGATGTGAAGGGATTAAATCTGATGACAAATTTTCACATTTTGAGAATTTCTGTCAGTGTGGATTGTCTCATCTTGGAATTAAACATTCACATGATATAAACCTTCAAGACATATGGAAGGAAGTAGAACCATTTGCTGTATGTCAATTTCAATTTCTTCTATGATTTCAAATTATTCTGATTATAATGCTCATAAATCTTATTTTTACTGTCTTATTTTCTTTTTAGCAGTTTGTTTTTATTGCCTATTTATGATTTCTTTTGGTACTTAATATGTAACTTTAACATATTGTTATAATCAATAGGATGTGAATTTGGTGCCGAATGTGTCCCTGTGATTAAAATAAATAGGTTGCTTGGTTAGGAATGCCTACCTTTTGATAGAGGCAACAATGATTGAGTGCATTGCTTAGTTTAATGACTTATATTACACATTCTTCATATTCTGACTTGAATATTATTTAGATTGGTTAAGCTTAAAACATATCTTTGGAAACATAATAATTCAAGTTTCATGCAGTGAATGGGATATACTGGTGGTAGTCGGTAGACATATTGATTGGATGTATTATTGGTCGTAAATCCAGTGCACACATTATTTATAATGTTTCTACTTTCTAGTCACCTAAGGTAGTAGGATTGGTTAATAAGGTTGGATATATTAAAAAAATAAAATAAAAATGTCATTGCTGCACATTGTTGAATATTTAGCATGAAGAGGGGGAAAAACCTTTTAAAGCCTAAAACCTTAGGTAGGTCCTAGTTTGTTGAAATTATAAAGATTTAATTAAGTAGAGGAGGAGGAGAAGATATATAAAAGGGACTATGAATGGCGTTCAATTGTGTATATTGATGGGTTACAAAATAAAAACTACTATTTTTAATTAAATGATGAAACAAATCATGAAACATAATGAAATATGAAATCATTTAGGGATAAAATGATGATGTTTTAAGATATTTTGCAGATATTGTAACCTGCTTTCTCAAGTTAAAGCCTACTAAGCTTTAAACTTGTTACAACTATACACATGAACAGAAAATAAATTAAAAATATAATGCAGAGAAGAGGCCAAAGCATCTGAGACTAGAGATGGAAAGATAGGGGTCATATTGCATTTGGGATAAAGGTGGGGCTGGAGAAGTGGCAGCCAATATAAATCACAATTGGAATCAGAATGATTATTGATAGGCAAAAGGTCATCACTAGTATCACAGTGGACTGTTGGACTGATAATCCGAAGAAAAAGATTTAACTTTATGATTCTTACTCACCTCCTCAATCTATTGCTACTTGCTAGCATTGAAAAATAGCCAAACAATGGCCAAACCAATGACAAACAACAGATAGCCACCAGGTCTTTTCTTGGTACCATCATGTCGAATATAATTTTGATAATAAAATAAAATTTTCTGCAAAACTACAATAATCTGTTTGAACTGCACTTATGGAGATCTTTGCTAGAATTCAAATGAAAAGGTTTTCTAAAATTACATAAATTTATGCTATTATGCAAATCCAAAAGGCAAAACTATCAAATACTTATGTAACTACTATGTGCAGGACCTTATAGGACCTTATTGGTCTCTCAGAGCTGCTCTAGGGCCTCTTTTGGAAACTCTTATTCTACTTGATAGATTATTGTTTCTTCAAGAGCAAGGTAGCACACTGGAAGTCTGCTTGTTACCAATATTTGATCCAAGCATATCCCCAAGAAATGTGGCCATAATTGCAAAAAAGATTGACAAAGATTTAAGATCCTCTTGTTACTGAAAGGTGCGTGCACGTGTTATCTATCCATATGTCTTCCATCACGTTACCCAATCACAGCTCTTTTAATATCCTTTTGTTTTATTACTGTATTGCTATCTTTCTGTAGCAGGATACGACTGGTGTTTTCTTTCCAAAAACCAAGGTGTGAAGCCATGCCATGAAGCGTCTGTCTTCAAGCATGAATGACTCAGTATTGCTTGGTTTGAGTGGAGTTTTTTATGACATCCTTTTCTTTGTTGGATTACTTTTACTTCACCTGTTGATATTCTCAAATCTGTTAAATCATACAAAGCACCAGTGTTGCTTCTCTCACTCCAATGCCGGTCTTTCTTGTGAGTCAACTTGATTATCAAGATCCTCCCAGGTGAAGAAGGTCAAATTCATGAGACAAGGCCACAATGATGCTATAATACAATCATTCAATGTTTGACTTTCTTGAGTTTTGTTCGACAAGGTCACAGTCATAATGGACAAGGCTACAATACTGCTGCTGACTGCTTCTCTCTGTCCTTGTCAGATAAAGCTTGATATGATATTCAGGTCTAACATCATGAGAAGTTACTTTGTTATCATTAATCATATGTAATGTGTCCTGAGTTGCTTGCTGGGTAATTCACTTAAATGATGCAAGCTTGTAGAATTAAGCTCTTGTTGTTTGTATTAATTAATGATTAAGCTTCCAGAATATTTGTATGTTATCATTCTTTTCTGTCTTTTCTCTGTAGGCATGGGATTTGAGAGTATTTTCAATGCAATATTGCTAGTAGTAATTTTCAGTAGTATGTGTGAAAATGTGTAATAGATGCAGGGATCAAAGTGTTAGGAAGTAATACTCTTTAAAATAGGGTATATGGTAATTGAATTAGCATCTGCTTTCTTCTTTTCTCTGTTTCAGTCTCTTTTTGCGATCACATGCGGTTTAATAAGTTGTTCAATACTTTCTGTTGTTTCCTAATGATGGTACGATTATTATTAAGTTCTGTTATTTTTACTTTAGATTAAATATTCTACAAGTTTTACTATAGCCTGTTTAATGATATAAAATATATTTGCTACATGCTTTCGAGATGCTCTGGAATCTGAGTACTTGAGAATTCAATTGCATCTACTTGTACATTTTTTATGGTGTATATTCTTTTAGGGGTGTGCATGGTTTAGATTTATGTAAACTGAAATGGAATCACAGGTTTAATGGTGATTGCTGGCAGCTGAGGTAGGGGAGGAGTGGGGAGAGTAGAGAGGTTAGAGGAGTTAAGGGAGAAAGAAAAAAAATTCAATGGTTATGATGCCCGGACACGTCTAGGAAAGATCATGTCGAAAAATATTTGATATTGACACGTAGTAGACATGTCATGGATATTGTATCAGATATGTTTTTGTCGTATCTAGATTTTTTTTGGCTTGTACATGTCATGCAAACGTTCTTGAAACTTTTAAATAAAAATATACTTTTTAAGATTTATTTATTTTATTTTGAAAATTAAAAAATTTGAATAGTCAATTTAAAATACTAAATAAAATTTTCTTTTTTTATATTTATTTATTTATATCTTTTGTCTTTTTTTATTCTATTTATATATATATATATATATATATATATGTCGTGTTTCCGTGTTAAATATTTTAGAATTTAATTGTATTCTAGTGTTCGTGTCCGTATTCAAGTTCGTGTTTTTTAGTTTAGTGTTGATGATACACAAAAATACTTTGCATGTTCTTTATTCGCCATTCGCCATTCGCCATCATTATAATCAAATTTAAAAAATTATCATTATTTTTGTTTATTTATTTATGAAAAAAGTTGTAACAAAGAGGTTCTAAATTAGTTGAAATATAGATAAGTAGGTTTTAACCAAAATTTGATTTAAACCAGTTTAAATAAACCAATTCTAAAACTAGTTAAATGAATCATTTGTTACAAATTAAACCTGCTGGCTTGTGTGGATTTGTAAAGTGTGGATTTTAATTCAAGAAAGAAAGATAATGTAATATTAATAATATAGAAGATATTTTCGTAATATTTTTTAATGGAAAGTGAACGGAACTTTAATGGAAAATTAAAAAATATGGAATAGTGATGAGATTATGCATGTAATTTCATCCGAGTAAAAAAAATGCTTTATTAGACGAGAACAATTAGATTAGTACAATTTGTATATTATGGGCAGGTTGCTATATGCCCTTCAGTATATTCCTTTTCAATATGATCTCTGAATCAGATTTTGTTGTATGGTTGATTGATAGTTAATTAAAGTAAGATAAATCCACATTTGGCTATGATAGTTACGAATGTATCAATTTAAGTTAACCATCTAGCACTAGTCTAATGAATTCTTTATCAAGATGCTGCAACAATAGCTACTCTCCTTGTTTGTATCATGTTGATAAACCACCCTAGTTATGTGTTGAATAACAAATGTTAGGTCTACAAGGCATGCAACGTAGAAAGAATTTTGTCATTTATTACTTTTAGTTACTTGTGAGTAGGGTGCTGTGACCTTTGCTTGATGCTCTTTATTTAATGTATTGATGAAAGGTTGCCATCAAGAAAAAGAATGAGTGGTGTCATATGTTCTGTGCATAATGTTGAGAAGACTAAGTAAAGCTCCTTTGTGGTTTCAGATAGACATAAACTCACTGTCATGAATTGGTCAAAATTTTCAGACTTTTTTTTTGTTTTTTTACCATATTGGTCAAAATTCACTACAATCCCATACAATGATGAACTCTTTAGGGAACTTAAGCATAAATGTAAATATTTTTTTTAACATAATTTATTCTATATTTATATGAGTTAAGATTTGATTTTTAAATTATATGGTTAAAGAGTAAGTCACTACCATTTATATTAATATGTTCATAAAATTTTCTAACTTTATGTGTTCAGTGTTCTAATAGAAATTAAACTCTATTTTCATTTTCATGGTTTACAGATAAGGATTTAGAGGTGTACCAAATGAACAAGACTCTTCAAAACTTCAGGGGATTAAATAGAACCGTTGGATTTGGACGCAGGGATTTTTTTTTTTTTTTTT